>NNCF01144364.1:148293-164817 GCA_002313205.1 Laupala kohalensis
TAAGTGCTTATTGCACATTTCAACGAGTATGTTTCCAATAATATTCATTATTTTATCTTCCGGTCTAAAGCAGTATAACTTGGATACAATATCTTGTGAGTGAAGACAGACTGAATAACAAAAAAGGTATTTTGACATCGTAAATGAGATATGAGAAAGTTAATACAAAATTAGAATATTGAAGAACTTATGAATCATTAATATTATGTACAATAATTGAATCGAACATATATTCCCGCAGTTTTGTTCTTTTTGAAATATCTAATTATATTCGTTTTTATTGCTGAAAATGAAGGGTTATTGATTTGATCCGAATTGATGGGATGGTCCCTTACTTGCTTCCGGAGAGCAAATTAGTTTATCGTCCTTCATGTGGTCATACGCAGGTTGTAACTTTTGCTTTTGTTGACAATAAATTTCTTTACAAAAAATCTGGAGAACTAGACGATGGTTAAATAAATAATCAAAAACTTGCGACCTTATTTTGGAGGAATAATATTTTTGCTTTTTGTTCAGAACTACGTTTCGACGCGGATTACGCCGTCGTCAGGTAATCAAGTAATAACAGAAATAACAATAAAGTATAACAATAAAAATAACAACAGGACAAATGAATATGATATAAACAGAAATATAAACAAACAATATGTTTACAAAAAAACAGAAACACAAACATGTTATAATATGGTATCGTATATACCAAATTGTTTTTGAAGATCAGTGCGTAGATTCAAACTGCCGTGTGTATAGCATTTCTGATATACAACGTTTGTAATAATTCACTTCTTTGTCCAAAAGAAATACATTTTTCCAATCCATCAACGCAATGTGAGGAACCTATACTTTGTTCCACTGATTTTAAACTTCTTTTGTGTTTCTGAATTCTAGTATTTAACCCTCTCTCTGTTTGTTTGACCTTCGTAGCTATGTAACATTACAATATTTACGTTTTAATTTGTATACTACGTTGTTAGTATCCATGTGATCTTTCTTAGTTTCCCTTCCGGTATTTCAAGACGAACACATTGTAAATGTCTCCGAAAATTTATTTTTGCCTACTTTATTTATTTATTGGTTTGCTGTTCAATGTCCCTTTTGTTCTCGTCAATCAGAAAAATATGAAAAGAAAATCTCAGTGTCTGAGTGAAGGCGCGACTCATCGCGACGTGAATGAACTCCGCTAGTCTTCGCTTCAGGACGCAACGAGTTCCGTTTCTTGACAGCGTGAGGTAATTATGACGTCGAAAGACCTGAAGCATTTTTTTTTTTTTTGCAACTCGTCTGCGTACATCCTCCACCGCCATCGCTGCATATCTCACGTTTTCACCTTTCTCTGACTTCAAGAAAAACGTGTCAGTGATACTTTTTCATGAACGTCTACTGCCTAGAAAACTGCGTTGCTCTTTAAAAAAGTCTCAGTAGTACCGGCGTCCGATCAACTCAAATAATTTATTTTCAAAATCTTTCTTGTCGAACCTTCCGATCAAAGTATACAAAGGTTAACCGGATAAGAAATTCATGTTGTATTAAGGACACTGAGATAATGGACAAATCATAGGTGGATGTAGGTATAGCCCAAGATTTTGGGGGCGCCAGAAGAAAGTAAAGGAAAAATTATAACATTTGGAAAAACGTCGTTTTATAAATATGTGTTGCTTTTTTAATGTTCTCTTAAATATGATTTTCAAGATTCTCGGCAGATCTGCTAATAAGTGTTTAGATTTATTTAGGACTTCAGATATTTATATTTTTTATATTTACTGCTTTGTAGATTATAATTAATAAGAATAATAAATAAACATATATATATATATGTTAAATACATATATATATTTATTGTTAAATCTTCGTCCCACGCTATATTAAATCCACTCGTAAATATTTTTAATAGTTCTTTATCGGAAGGAGTGTTTCCCAATATATTTAAGAGAGCTAAAGTGAAACCTTTACACAAGAAAGGAAACAAACTTAATATTGGAAATTACCGACCAATATCTCTACTACCCACTTTCTCAAAAATCCTAGAAAAATTNAGAATTGATGGGTGTTGGCCCCTTGTTGGCATCCGGAAAATAAATTAACTTATTGTTCTTTATGAGGGGGTTCTCAATTTTTAGATGGTTTTTGAGCAATAAATATATTAATTCTTCTGAATCAGTTTTCAGTTCCGATAACTGGTATTAAAAAAGCAGTATTTTATTCCTATAATCGTGGCCACCGTCAATGGAATATAGCCGTGCAGACGAGGAAAAAGATTTTTGTTGACAAATTTCGTATCTCCAGCAAGTTCTCACGATGCTTCGACTGTCAGCTACGGAACTTTCGCAACGTTTAGTATCGACTAATCCGCTTTCAATTCTCTCCAGAAATGTTCGCGCGAAAACTAGTCTCTGGCTTACTTGTACAAAAATTGCCTTTTCCCATGCGTTTCGAAAATGTTACGGCGTCGACCTGTCCATCCCTACGTCACTGTAGATTACAGAATATCAATTTGTCCCCCAATCGTCGGCTCAACATAACGCCCAAGAACCTATTCGCTGCACACGGTCACATGTCTTTCCAAGGGCTTCTGTGCCCCCGGAGTCACATGCCATCTTCATTCGTGGGGACTGCTATAATTCACGAAGAGATCCGCTACCGCTAGTTAGTCCAGTCCGAACGACCGACCGACGCCTCGCCGCGGAGTAACCTTGACCCACTAATCTTTCGTGAGAGTGAAACAGAAGCGGTCGCAATTAACCTTTTGCGAATGGACGCACGGAGCCCAAACACACGATGGATGCTTTCTCCTCCCTCTCGGTCGTTGCTCTTCCTCGAGATGTTCCTAATTATCTATCTCCTTCGGAATTATGTCACAGGTGCATAACAGTCATTGCTAGCATTATATCCTAGAAGCAATCATCGAATAGATATCTTTTGCTCATATAATTTTTTTTTTCTAATTCATCAATTTTTATAACATAACAGATAATTTCATTCCTACATTTTTAAGTAGCTCTGACGTGTCTTTTAGTCTAAAATTTTAGTAGAATGGACGAACTACAATATGCTTTCATTTATTTTAACTTCCAAAACTCATCCTATTGCAAATTAAGCAACATCTGTGCTACTTTATTTATGAAATACGTCTCTTCTGCGAAAAGAATTTATTTTCAGAAATAAACTACACGTGAAATGTATTGAGTAGATGGAATATTTAAATATGCAGACAAAAACATGTTATTTTCTAAAAAATATTGTAGATGTCACCGGATATTCTGAAATGATAGTACCTTCTTCTCCGACACCTGTAAGTCATTAATCAGTTGTATTCCTCATCAATAGTGTCCCCATTCCTCACAGCACTTGACGAAAACAAGCTCACAGTGAGACTGTCTGCATGCAGATTTTCTGTATCTTAATGGCAGGCCAGGACACTTACGGACTCCAGTTTACTTTATTTATAAATGAGTTTTCCTCATTTTTGTATTGTATTACTCGTTACTTCTATATATAAAACTAGCAAACAAGTAATTTAAATTTTTTTTAAAATTAGACTTTCCCATAATTTGGCTACCATTACCCGGTATTATTATTTTAATAGTTGTTGCAGANTTGTATTGTATTACTCGTTACTTCTATATAGCATACTATACTAGCATACAAGTAATTTAAATTTTTTTAAAAATTAGACTTTCCCATAATTTGGCTAACATTACCCGGCATTATTATTTTAATAGTTGTTGCAGACTGTAATTGCATTTTTTTAAACCAGTGAATCCCAAAGGATGTCCAGAGTCAAATATTGTGTGTGTGTGTGTGGAGGACATTTCTTTATACAATTGAGCTAGATTTTTGCATTTATGATTTCAATTGAACTAAGAAATTATTTCAAGTGAAATAAAAGGATACCAAACATTGCGATGAACCTAACCTTCACAACAACAACAACAAAAGAATCGGATCAACTGCAAGTATGATATAAGAAATTCATTTTAATAAAAATGTATTGTCATAATAAATGGTACTATCATGTTTTTAAATCTTTTGATGTTCAAGGTATATTCAACATTTGAAACTAAATAGAATCTTGTGGAAAAAGTTTCATTGAATACCCACCTTTTAATTCTTGAAAAGTTTTATGGTGAATTTAATTAATGTATGTTTTCACTTTCTCATAATTTCTCTATTTCTTTATACAACTTTATTGAACTTTCGGGGTATGTTGTGAAACAGTTTGACTTTGACTTTATTGAAAATGTACCTCTTATTTTATAAGTATATCTTACCTATGTTTTTCAAATACAGAAATTAAGGAGTTCCGAATTAAACCATGAAATATATTGTTCAAATATATTTCATGCATTCATTCTGAACTCCATAATTTCTGTATTGAAAACTATAGAGGTTAGACACAACGTCATTCGAAACCCGAAAGTGGCGAAGTCTAGTAGTGTGACAGGAGCACTTTGCGATGTGCACCTAACTCTTCTTTTCGCCACCGCAGCAGCACTATCCTCGTGAAGAACACGCTAATCACATGCGAGGAAATTCTGGTATGTGCTCAACTAGACTTTTATTATTATTATTATTATTATTATTATTTACTTTCACATTTCACCGTTAAATTAATCAAAAAAGGCAACTTTCCATTATATATTTTTCATTTTTACACGAAATTTGTCAAGTATTGCAGTTGGATTTATATTTGGACAGCATTTTTGCAGAATTTTATCCACCGTGACTTTTTTTTCTTAAATAACTCAATATATATTTTTACCTTTGTGTAATTCTGGGCTGCCCAACTTGCGTTAACCATCGGGCCATTTTCTCTAAATTTTCGATCAATTGGGTGGGCACGAGATGGGGACTTCTTTATTTCTATGAACTATTTTTAATATTTAGTGTTGTAATGAAATGTTTTCAAATTGTAATGTATGACGGAATAATTCCGATCACAGTTTTCTGTTTCTTCTCACTTGACATGGCGCGCCTCCGACTAATTCTGGCTGTATTTGAACGTATGATGAGAATTTTTTTTTTAAATTTTTTAAATTTAATTTTAATTTAACCCCAGTGGGAGTTTCCACGTTTCTGGTGTGTTCAGGGAGTATGCAAAATAAAATACAGAATATTGAAACAAAATACAATAATAAAGAAATACAATGACAAGGATATATATATATAAGAGAACATTACAAAATTTTTGAGGACAAAATAAAGCACTTAATCCATAAACATACATAATAATATCTAGAACTGTGTGAGGTCACCCCCACTGGGATCCTCCTCTAAAAGGACAGTGTCCGCGATCTGTGTCATTTATTTATATAAATTCATTGATTTTTACTTCATTTATGAATGGTCATAATTAAGTAATTAGTTCTCTTGTGGAGGTCGTATGAGATCTTTTGGGAATCTGGAGCGAATTCGAATAAAAGATGGATCTACAATTTTGTTGTTGTTGCCAAAGTTGAAGATAGACGAGCAAGGGGAGATGTATTTCAACTCGTGGACTGTAAGAAAACGCTTGTGGGAAGTATTTAGCCAGCTCCGATGTAACTGAATCTCGTTAGTTTCATTTGGAAATCGCCCTGTTCTCAACTTTATTCGTTTCTCAGTAAAAAAATATATCGTAGTTTTATATTTTTAGAACGTTCACATGTTTTCATCTCAAAAAACCTTTAAAAGTTTTCACTAATTTTTATAACCATATCAAGTATGACAAAACAATTTATGTCGAGAATTTACCGAATTCCAAACTCTTAATTTCAAGTATAATGACTTTTTAACTATCGTGTCCATTTTGGTACTTATTACGCAACATCACGCGGGATAACCCTCGCCTCTTTTCTGCTTTGGTTCACGCACTTTTGACCCGCGGATCGAATAGAAGGTGAAGAAACATTACAACACAAAATAAGATTTATGCGTTCCCTATAATGTAAGCATTTACCTCTGGGCGATCTCCTCATATTAAACCTTATATGGGTTGGAGATGCAGAACAAATTTAAGTATATTTTTGGTCCAAGTTGAAGCATTAAAAACCCTGACCATTCAGAATGAGTCATGTTATCATATCTAGACGCGTTATTTCACCTATGACGTGGTTTACATAAAACAACAGTTCCACAAAATGAATTGTTCCAGTTTCCTTTATTAATGATTAGACGTTATTTTCGACCCAACAACTTTCACAAAGAAGCCATACCTCGAATACACAGAATACTGACGCCGTGCAACGTTTTTTAGTGTCGAAGATACTATACAGTCCTAAACTAAAAAAAACGAAAGCAAAAACAAAAGCTGATTTATACCCTATGTTGATTTCAGAAGAACAAAATGTTTCATAATAATCTCTAATTGTACTAAAGTAAATGTTATTTCTTAGATCTGTGAAAACACAAAATTTTACTAACCTGCCATTGGTATCCCCAATCTTTTTTTTTTTACTCACAAAAGTTTATTAACATTCGTTTCCACGTTCTCTTTGTTTAGAGAAAGTGTGAGAAAGAAAAAAGTCAACACTTGCGATAAGAATGGAAATATTCCCCAAAATTCATTCCGATCAAATACAGACTTAAATCAGGAGTAAAGAATACAAATACACAATTAACAATCCCTAAAAATTTAAGTTAAGTGAGTATTTCATTAATTTTTGCAAATCAAAATATAGAGAGAGTATTGTAATATTTATACAGAATGTAGAATATACAGAAAGAAGACGTTAATTTGATGGTATATCCGCTTTGGGAGAGGATAATTCCGAAAACGTGCCTTTGACAAATCCGTTCTCTCGCCTGTGCTAAGCAGCGATTCGAACTAAGCGGATCGTCACATAGATTCGTCTTGTGTACTTGGAGTAATATTTGCTGCAAAGTCGAAACAGGAGTTACGTATTTGAAGGGAAGTATGTATAGCGTATGAAGAGCGAAGTACATCAAGGTACAGTTAAATAAGTTAAATAAATAAATAATAAATTTATTGTCAAAAAACAGTACAAACTGCGTATGACCACGTGGAGGGAAAAAAACTAATTTACTCTCCGGAAGCAAGCAAGGGACCATCCCATCAATTCCGATCAAGGGCCCTAAGGCAGAGGCGGATTCAAAAAATTCANAATTCCTAGATAAGATAAACTTCTCAAATTAATTAAACTTCTCAAAAGTTAACTTCTCAAATTTTCTTCTTCATTTTGTGATTGACCGCCTCATCTCTTGCATATCTTTGACAGAATGTTTTCTATAACATTGCTATTCTCAGTCAATTTGTAGATTTTTTATGTGGAATGGTATGTGATGACGCGGTGTATGATTTCTACAATTTTAATGCTAATAAGAGATCCTTACAATATGTGAGGCTAAGGAACTGAGGTGTTTGAAGTTAAATAAACGTGTTCTGGATCCTAATTGTTCAAGTCAGAATAAAAACAAGATTTAAATATTTCGCCGAAAGTATTGTTATCAGAACTACGTTATGTAATTATTGAAATTAATCCGAAATTGACAAATTGATTTTTTCTATACCGTGTTTTAATACAGTGGAATAAAAGTTTTTGATACAGAATCATGTGACAATAAACAGATACGTAGGCATTATTCATAGAGAATTCAATTCCAATAGACGATCAGAAATAGATGAATAAAACTGTGATTCTTATATTCTCTATGATATTTACAACTTGAAAAACCATTTAGTCAAAGCGTACCCCTTAGGTATATCTATTGACAACGTAGGCATCGTCATTAACAATTCACATTATTATTTTAAACATATTCATAAACAAAAATCAAGATAATCGTATTGTGTGTTCTCGTGGTTTTACTGAAGTGAAGAAAAAATCTATAAAACTTAAGAAATAAACTGAGTTTGAATGAATACCATGAATTACTATCAGAATTGTAAACGGGCAACCAATGACGAAGCTTCAAAAAACTTAACTTAGCTTCACACATTAATTTTATTTCCAGAATGGGAGACCAGTGGACAATCTTGAAAAGTATGTTCATAGTTTGGAGGAATGTTATTGTTATTGTTTAAAACCCCTTAATGTCGGCGGTAACGATCAGGCATGCTTTACTAAGTTATTGATAATGTTTTATTTGCTTCCAAAAACAAATATATGATGTCCGAAATAAATATATTCTTATTTATTATACCAATAAAATAAAAAAATTGAACTTAGCCTTTTACATCTGTCTCCAAGGTCATCTGGCGAGATCCTATTGTTCACCATGAAAATGTTGTATTGGAAATATCCCCAATCTGACAGGATATTGTTCGATGATTAGAACTTAGCAAAGGTAAATTGGATAAGGAGAAATGTTAGTATTTCTGAATTTGCAATATACTCGTATGAATACTTTTATCTGAGTCAATAAGTTCAATAAATCTATTTTTACATCAATAAATTTGAAAATCATCATGGAGTTATGTTTGACTTAAATTTCCTGAATATTGGTTTTTTGATTCTGTAGCATCTTTTATTTCTACACTGAGATCACCACTACAAAATTTTGGAACATGATAACTGTCCGCAATATTATTAAGGCATTACGTCAATTATATGTTTCTTTTGTTTGTGTTTTTAGTATTGTAAATAATTGAATTTTATTTTAATCTTTATTTCTATGGCAAAACTGGTATATTTTACATTATAATTTATTTCCCTTATTTAATTATCTTTTGTAAATATGTTTATATTAATTGTATATATTCGTGTCCTGACCGTTGATTTCCCGTGGTTCCCAACGGTGCTCATTTAATCGGTAGTTGCAGCATACTTAAAATATATTTTACAACTAAATAAAACAATATTAAAGATGCACTAAAGAATGCTAAATAATAATAATAACAATAATAATAATACGATACAAATCACAAGTAAATAAAATTACAATCATTTTAAGTTCAAAACAAAGATTTCCAAAAATTAAAACTGCAACTATCCGTTCAATGAGAGTGAATACCAGGGCATTGTATGCACAGCCCACGGCTCTACTTAAGGGGCATTTTANTATTTGTAAATAAAGCGCCCTATTGAAATATTATTAACTAGTGGATAATAAATGAGTGAATACAGTAGAACCTCGATTAACCGTGTCTTGATTAACCGTGTTCCCGATTAACTGTGGTGCTCATTCTCCCGTCGAAAAAAAGTGAACTACAACTTCTACTGTAGAGAATATCAGTTAATTGTCATTCACGTCGTTATACGCAATTTGTACTGCTTTTTTGACAATAAATGTATTATCATAAATAAATCCAACTACTTCCTACAATTTCCACTGTTGTGCGAAGGTTCTTCGAAACATAGAGACTTAGAGACCCTGAGGTACGAATAAAATTTTGATTTCCAGGACGTAATGAATTTGAGAAATATTAGAAATAAAGTAAGGAAAATCATTTCAAATTGCAAGAAACGAAGACTGGTTATATTTCAACCTCTGATAACGTGACATTCTACACACATATGTATGCATGTTTGTGTACATAATTCATTAAATGAAGTGTCTCGATTAACCGTGGTTTTCATTTATTCGTGCGACTTCTTCCCCCGAATAATCCAGGTTCTACTGTAACTCTCTCCTCAAGTAAATATTGACCTTTTTTACAAAATAATGTTCCAATTTTCTATTATTTTCATTCAGAAACTGTTATGTAATTCTAAGTTTTCTTTTTTAATAAAGACCGCAATTATTTTCAAAAAGAACTCATGAATTCGAAATATTTTGTTTTTTCACTACTTAGGAAAACATACAATTGGTTGCAAAAATGGAACTAGCCGCGACGTATTTGAAATTCTTTAGATAATGCAATCCACGCCGAAAGTAATTAGCAAAGTCTTTGGTTCTGCTAATTGCAGCCGTCTTACTCATACATGAAAACATGTCATATCTGGAGCTCTCTTTGATTTGTATTATTGTACATGATTTATAGGATTCAATGACTCAAATATAAATTGCTTATAGCTGACGCAAAATGTTCTCTGTGTAGGTTATTATTACCTTCTCATCATTTTATTTACCTTCATTTTATTACTTGTTCAATTTCTAATGTCAGGGAATTTTTTCTTTTGCAACTGATTTTGAAATGTTCGAACGTATATAATATTAGATGGTACTGGTGTTGCACGAATAAGCTTATTTGCATATTTTCAATGGTGTAATATCGATCTAAAACTAGATACAACTAAATTTTCACTTCAGACACAAGATGTTTAAAATAATAGCAATACGACTAGGATTGACAGATCCATTTATTGATTATGACACAAGATTTCTCGAACTTTTCATGCCCTCATTAAAATGCTTGAGAAAATTAAATTGTATCAACATTTTTATTGGAGTTTATTGATGGTGTTTTTATTGTATGTACATGATGAGTGCATCGAGATTAAATGTTTCAGTGGTCAGGAAATGTGTTTATGACTAGATATTAAAGAAGAAAAATGTTACTTTTTACTGCTAATAACCATATTGCAAGACTGCATGAAGCTGTAGATTTGTATGAAATAATAATGACCCTTCATTTTGGCAAGTCGTGCAAATATTTTTTTAAAAAATATTTCATATAATAAAAAGATTCTTTTTTAAGTTAGACATATAAATCAAACTCTTTGGTATTTGCCAAGTATGATTGATAGCTGTACAATTAAGTATTGTATTTGTTTTTATATTTTAATGTGGATTTTAGCCCGCGCGTTGAATGAAAAAAAAAGCATCGAAATCCTCCATGTATATTTATCATTTTTCATCATCTTTAACATTTGATTGATTTTTAAGTTTTTTTAATTCTCAGAAAGAAATCCGGTGATATAAATATGAATAAACCGAGGGATAGAAAAAAATGAATACTTTGTACAATAATCCATTTTAATACAAATTATCATACACACAGACATACTAATTATTGCATATCACGTAACTGTCGTTTATTAATGTAATGGCACATCCAGAATACATAAATCTTGAAGCACAGTCCTCAAAAAAATTTCAAGAACGTATAAAATATTTTTATATCTTGTAATACGTTAAGTTATTTTTACTACGATTTTCTGACGAATAACAAAATATACACAATCATGTAGTCAGATATTTCTTCACAACAATCGTGAATCACAGCTTCTGAAATCCTTTTTGAAAATATTTCTTAGAATATGAAATTTCTGACAAGATTCGTTTCGGCACAACAGATCGTTTCCCAATTTGGAAACAATTCCATCAATGCAATATCCAGAGTTTTCGCCGCACATATTCATGCTTCCCAACACGTCGCTAAAGAATGTGGCACATTTACACGAAATATTTCATAGCTGAAGTAATTTCCATGAAGTAATTTTTGGTTATTTTATTTGTTATTGTTCGGTCAGGCTTCGTATTAATGAGCACAATATTAGAGATGGTAAATAATAATACGCGTTGCCTGTTTTGAAGAGAGTTCTATTTATCTGTGACGTCATCAGTTCTGCGCATGTAGAAAAGGAAGGAAAGATGGCGGCTGACGGGAAGGGAAGAAAATGGCGTTTGCGCACTGTGACATCATTTCACCATAGAAAACTCGTTAAGTGCGTATTATTCTGTAACACTATTACGATAGATCTCTTGTTAAGTGTAAACGTTATTCCTTGCAATCGTCAGCGATGTGTTGACACACGAGCGCCGGCGTCGGAGGAGGAATCGCGAGGTCCGGGGTTCGATCGAGAGCAATGAAGTCGTCGTGGACGTTCTCCTAGTGGATGATATAGCGTCCGGTCTCCACTTCCGCCAACTGCTGGGGATTGAGTCTCGCCTCCTCTTCCGCATTGCGAGCCAAAGCGCGTTGCAGCCATTCGGGATACTCAGGCTCACGAGGCAGATGCGATCCTTGCGCTACGAAGCCAGTCTCGGGCTCCACGAAGTACACCACCTGACAAGGACATGAAAACATGAGTTCAACATGAGAATAATAACTATTGGATTTATTAGGTTATCTCACTGGCGGATCTATAAGGGGGGCTGGCTAAGGGTACTATTACTCCCCATATTGGACCTGAACTCTTACCAGATAAAATTGAACATGAATTCTAAAAGTGTTATCAGATTAATAATGGTAATTAGTTATAATTGTTATTGGTTCAAAAATTGGGGACAATTCATTGCAACAAGACCGTTTAGTTGAAACAATTTAAATTATACATTACGACCTTCTTTGGACGATCACTAACTAACTATATATATATAAAATCATTATTATTATTAATACACTTTTCAACACGACTTTGAAGTCTTCCTCGGGTGTAAACAAAAAGTATCTTGAATCTAAACGTACTATTTAAATAAAACACAATAAACACATGTTGTGATCGTCTAAAAAAGGGGAAATTGTTTATATCTTTAGGAGTTGTGAACGGTTTTACAACAGGTGCTGAGGTGCAAATTATGAACTAGTGTGTGTATGGAGAAACGCCCATCGGGAGAACACCGCAATTACTAAATCTCGGCACGAGGAGGGGGAAAATTGGCCAGCATTAAGTATGACGATGAAAAAACCGCAAGAATATTATTTATAGTAACATAAAATGTATATAAATTGATATCTTAAAAATTCATTACATACCTTTTTATTGGGGCTTTAGGGCTCGCCAACATCTAGGCCATTAGAGCCCTTAATATACACTATAGAGTTAATAGACTTTTATAGGCAATTGACTTCGTAGACTTAGTAGACCTATTAAACTTAATAGTATTAGTAATCTTCATAGAGCCATTAATAGACTTTTCCTTAGATTGAATGCTGCTAATAAGTGTGGTGCATCTTTATTTCTCATTATCGGATGATATTTCGATGAAAAATGGTAATGGTATTTACGAGCAATGATTTTAAATTATGTGCCTTCTCGGTGCACTAAGCAGTCAACATAATTCTCATACTACTAAAATAGTTGCTTTGCGGTAATCCTTTACACAAATTGAGTGTTTGACTATGATAGTGTTTCAGCACTAGCCGCATATACTTGTGTCATTTACTAGAGACGGGACACCCGACACTCCGACAATGAAGCGAGACAAACAATGCCAGCTAATATTTGCACTCTTCTTAGCGGAAGCGAGTTGCCCCGAAGATAAACGCCTACTGTACACGCTTCAGACTTTCCTTAGCACTAAAGCAAATATTGCTTCCAGTACAATGGTTATCCTTCTCAATGCTAATATTTTCATCAAATAATCCTTTAAACACACGAACGACGCAGAGATGATATACAATCATTGACTCTGCAAATACTTCTGTAAGAAATCTTATAGAAGCCATTATTGATTTTAAAAAACACTTAATTATCACTTAAAAATTAAAATGACTTTCCTAAGTTCAAGTCTGTGAGTTCTTCATGAGAATAAATTAAAGATTTTCATAGAGAATGGACTGATTTTTACTTCATTAAATTACATAAAATACCAAGAAAATAATTTCAAACTGTTTTTGGTATATGATTTATAAATTTGTGTACATTAATATGTAAGTAGTTCTCAAAAAATTATTTCGAATAACTTTTACTTTAATGTGATATATTTAAAGTTTTTCAAAAAATAAGTCATTACAAGTTATTCTCCTCAATCAGCAAGGTGGTGGACAAATATAAGAAATGCGGACACAAGATGACGAAGCAAATGACGTCACTAGTGCGTAGCAAACAAATTGTGTGTGAAGAATATCTCAGCGTCTCGCTCGCTCACGCGATGTATGTAATTACGAAACAATTTCCTAATACGTAACTCGAATTATGGACATAGAAACGCAGGCTCCAAATCCATATAGAAACATATCGACTTGACTGGATTAAATCGCACGGGAAATTGGATTAAACTTGTGTTCTGAACATTATTTATGTTTACTTCTTTTATGATAATGTCTCTGTGTTTCATATTTAGCATTAACGATGTAAACAGGACATCAGGACAGTTATGAATACTACATGATATTATGCAATGGAGCATCACGTGACTCGCGTACAATTCCCTACAAATAAATTTTTGTTACTTGCCATACGCTTTTATTTATCAGAATTAATAATAATAAACCTTTTAGTCAAAAAAGCAGTTACAAAGTGCGTATGACCACGTGTAGGGCAATAAACTAATTCACTCTCCGGAAGCAAGCAAGGGACCATCCCATCAATTCTGATCAAGAGCCCTAACGTAGAGACGGATTTAACTATTTAATAAAGTCCTAACGATAAAAAAATAGTTCGACACGTGTTGTAGTATTAACAAATACCAACGAATATTGTATTTAATAAAACATAGAAACGTCATTTCACAAATACGTAATATTATCAAGCAATAAATCGTTCGGAAAGAATTGTTGATAATTCGTAACTATTAATATAACACTAAATTCGCTAATTATTATTTCAATTGACACCGTGTCTGGGCAAGAACCTAGCGAGGCTTCATAAAAAAATCCGCCTCTACCCGAAGGAAAACCGGAGAAAGTTAAGTAGTTAAGTTACATCCGTTCAAATAAAAAAGGCAAATAGTGTATTTTCTTAATGTAATTTTTAGATGATGTTGCCTCGGAAAGAAAAAGGAGAAAGAAGAAGTAATAGGAAATCCCAGACATGTTTGAATGCCCTCAAGTACGATACCTCATTTGTGTAATCTGCTCCATTCAGGAACGCAGAGAAAGAAAGCAAAGTTTCCTGGACGTTTTATATTAATGTACATGATGAATGAATGAATGAATGGTTGTTTAATGGAGTGTAAGCTAGTGTGACTCACCTCAAAGGGATTGCCTTCGTTGTCGATGTATCGGTAGCTGCCTTCGACACGTCTGCGTTCATTGGGAGTGCCAGCATCTAACACTTTGCTCTCTTCCTGCGCAGCGATCGAATTACCCGTTTCATAGCTGCAACACGAAACAGTGAGGTTAGGTCAACCCTTCGCAGAAGACACGAAGCCTTTGTGTGTATTTCTCTTACAGTATGCACACAAGTGATCGACCGTCTCTGCTCTGAGATGTGATTGATATTCAAGACGTTTAGTTACCACAGATACGTGACAATTAAACAATAAGTTTTAACATTTAAAGCACTATGTTACACTAGTATCTGTTTACATGTAATCTAATCTTAATCTTTTAGTACTCCAGTAGTTGTTATCGAATAGTTAGTGTAAAATTTGTGAAAGAATCAAGAATATATTTCATTGAAATATCATGATGCTATATTTTCAACTTAAAACAAATGCTAGATTTACTTGAGTATTGACGAGATCAGTCAATCGAAGCGTACAAGCTAAATAAATGCTTGACTTGTCCTACTACTCAAGAAATTCTTGATTTAAAGACATTAACGATAAATATGTTTTGTAAGATGTTTCTTACTTTGTGCCACACGCAGAGACAAAATTAGTTGTTCATTAGTAGTTTCAGTTGATCTCTCTATAATACAACGTATTAAGAAAACATGTCGTTAACTTGGTAAAATTATAATACTAATTACTCGAACACGTTGAGAATGTTCTTTATTTTCAAATTCTCAGTTTTAACGTGAGGTAACATCAACTGAACCCATTGATTGGTGTGGTAGCCTCCGGGTAATTAATCTTACGCAACCTCCGTTTATCCCGAAGCATCGCATACAGAGTGCCATGAATATTTAGCAGCACGTCCTTCATTAAAATGCAGACGTCCAGCGTAAATTGGGCGTGGCGCATTGAGGACGTAGACATCTATGGACCAAAAAAGAGCAAAAGTTCGATTACGATGTTCAACGCTGGTGGCGATGGGTTGCACGCAATATATGGTACTACAGATACTAAAGCAAGGAGACTGTATACAAGAGTAGAAACTTACTAAGTGGGACACAGTCTTCTACTACCAGGTAGGAGTCTACCGCGTGACAACGCCGGTCTCGTAGGTCAAAGAGAAGTTCAAACAGTTAACTCGTTCATATATTTAGTCGTCAATATATAGCGTGACCACAATAAATACATAATTATTTTAAGTTCAGATTCATTCGACAGGAATAATATGAATTGCGTTATCAATCCATTCGCTGAAATAAAGTTAGCGCATTTAACCAACCCGGCCCACGGTACACCGTTGCCACATAATGCATGTTCCAGTCTGGTAATTGCAGGAAGCCATGGAACGGACTTAAGCATATGTCGATTCGGCAGACGCGAGGAGTCTTTGGATGTTATATCGTTGATTTTAATCGTTCAAAATAGCAAAAAGATAAAAACACTTATAAGGGGTTAATTGGAATCTCCTGTGACTACTCCTTTTCTTGTAATTGTCAGCCATTCACCTTTCATAAAACTACTCTTATAAAACCTCATTAACGAAACACGAAAGAACGCCATTTAATTGAAGTAATTTGATTACACCGCAAAATATGAAGATTCTCGTTTCCCATTGACTTTCTTGTACGTACCAGGTATACTTGAAATGAAATCAATTTGACCTTTGCTTGATTAAAACATTAACTTATCCACAGCGGGGTGCAGATATGAAAAAAAAATCTGAAAAAAATTGAAGGAATATAGAAAAAAGTAACAGAAAGG
>NNCF01144367.1:0-29262 GCA_002313205.1 Laupala kohalensis
TGCTGGCGCTGCTGGAAGAGAATAACCTGAGACCGGACGTTCAGAACTCGCTGCTGAACACGCTCTCTGAACAAGCGTTTGGTCAGCGCTGGCTGTCAACGCAGGAGAATAATGCGCTGTTCCTGGCAGCCCGTTCGCTGCAGGATCTACCCGGTATCTGGCAGGCGCAGACTTCTCTCGCGGAGCAACCGCTGACGGGCGAGAAAGCGCAAACCCGTAATCTGGATGCCGATCAGCTCGCGGCGTTGCAGGTGACGAATAACGGTGCTCAACCGATGTGGTTGCGTCTGGACGTGAGCGGCTATCCGCAATCGGCTCCGGCACCCGCCAGCAATGTGCTGCAGATTGAGCGTCATATTCTGGGCAGTGACGGGCAGAGCAAATCGCTGGATTCCCTGCGTAGTGGTGAACTTGTTCTGGTCTGGCTGGAAGTGAAAGCCAGCCAGGACGTGCCGGATGCGTTGGTGGTGGATCTGCTACCAGCCGGGCTGGAACTGGAAAACCAGAATCTGGCCAACGGTAGCGCCAGCTTGCAGGACAGCGGCAGCGAGGTGCAAAACCTGCTCAATCAGATGCAACAGGCAGATATTCAGCACGTTGAGTTTCGGGATGACCGCTTTGTTGCCGCCGTGGCGGTGAATCGTGGACAGCCGGTGACGCTGGTCTATCTGGCGCGTGCGGTGACGCCTGGAACCTATCAGGTGCCGATGCCTATGGTGGAATCGATGTATGTTCCACAATGGCGGGCGACCGGTGCGGCCGAGGGCATTCTGATTGTTAAGCCGTAAATGGGGCGATTAGTCGGTAAACGCGGCGGTTGGCTTTGGCTGGTCGCCGCGTCTGTTTTACTCGTCTGCGCCGTCTGGGTGGCAGACAAAATCTGGCCGTTGCCTTTACGCGAGGTCAATCCGGCGCGGGTGGTTGTGGCGCATGACGGAACGCCGCTGTGGCGGTTTGCCGACGCGGATGGGATCTGGCGTTATCCGGTGACGCTCGAAGAAGTTTCCCCGCGCTATCTTGAGGCGCTCATCAACTATGAAGATCGCTGGTTCTGGCAACACCCTGGAGTCAATCCTCTCTCTATACTTCGCGCCGCCTGGCAGGATCTCTCCTCCGGGCGGGTGATTTCCGGCGGCAGCACGCTGACCATGCAGGTGGCGCGATTACTGGATCCGCACCCCCGTACGTTCGGCGGTAAGTTTCGCCAGCTCTGGCGCGCTCTGCAGCTCGAATGGCATCTCTCAAAACGCGACATTCTGACGCTGTACCTCAATCGTGCGCCGTTTGGCGGCACGTTGCAGGGGATTGGCGCGGCCAGTTGGGCCTATCTCGGAAAACCTCCGTCACAGCTCAGCTACTCTGAAGCCGCGTTACTGGCGGTATTACCGCAGGCGCCGAGTCGACTGCGCCCTGATCGCTGGCCGGATCGGGCAGAAGCTGCGCGCAACAAAGTGCTTGAGCGGATGGCAATGCAGGGGATTTGGTCACCGCGCCAGGTGGAGGAATCACGTGAAGAGCCGGTCTGGCTGACGCCCCGCCAGATGCCGCAACTCGCACCGCTGTTCTCGCGGATGATGCTGGGTAAAAATCAAGGCGACAAAATTGTTACCACTCTGGATGCCGGGCTGCAACGACAGCTGGAAGAGCTGGCGCAAAACTGGAAGGGCAGGCTGCCAGCGCGCAGTTCGCTGGCGATGATCGTCGTCGATCACACCGACATGAGCGTGCGTGGCTGGGTCGGATCGGTCGATCTGAATGATGACACGCGTTTCGGCCATGTGGATATGGTCAAGGCGATTCGATCACCCGGCTCAGTGCTTAAGCCTTTTGTCTATGGACTGGCGCTGGATGATGGATTAATCCACCCAGCGTCTTTATTGCAGGATGTACCGCGCCGTAGCGGGGACTATCGTCCGGGGAATTTTGACAGCGGCTTTCATGGCCCTGTCAGTATGAGCGAAGCGCTGGTGCGCTCGCTGAATTTACCTGCGGTACAGGTGCTGGAGGCCTACGGTCCGAAGCGCTTTGCCGCACAATTACGTAATAGTGGACTACCGCTGTACTTGCCTGCTGGCGCGACTCCTAATCTGTCGCTTATTTTGGGGGGCGCAGGCGCACGGCTTGAGGATATGGTCGCGGAGTACAGCGCTTTTGCTCGCCACGGCAAGGCGGGAAAACTGCGTTTGCAACCGGGCGACTCACTTGCTGAACGCAGGCTGATGTCGCCCGGCGCGGCGTGGATTATCCGACGTATTTTGGCCGATGAAGCGCAGCCATTGCCGGATAGCGCGCTTCCCCGGGTGGCCCCGCTGGCGTGGAAAACGGGCACCAGCTATGGTTATCGCGATGCGTGGGCGATTGGCCTTAATGCCCGCTATGTCATCGGTATCTGGACCGGCAGACCGGACGGCACGCCCGTTGCCGGACAGTTCGGTTATGCCAGTGCGATCCCGCTGCTCAATCAGGTAAACAACCTGCTCTTAGCCCGTGGCGCCTCGCTACCGGAAGATCCGCGCCCGCAGTCGGTCACCCGTGGCGTGGTGTGCTGGCCAGGCGGGCAATCTCTTCCCCCTGGTGACAGCAATTGTCGGCGTCGTCTGGCCACCTGGCTGCTGGAAGACGTGCAGCCGCCCACGCTGTTGCTGCCGGAACAAGAAGGGGTGAGCGGTATTCGTTTCCCGATCTGGCTGGATAAGGCGGGCCGACGCGTTGCCGCCGATTGTCCGCTGGCGCAAGAACAAATGCTGATTGTCTGGCCGCTGCCGCTTGAACCGTGGTTGCCCGCTTCAGAGCGTCGCAGCGCGCGCTTGCCGTTATCTTCAACGGCGTGTCCGCCGCACGGACAGGATCCCGCATTGCCACTGTTGCTGTCAGGCGTGCGTGATGGTGCAATCGTCAAACGTTTACCGGGGGCCACAGAGGCGAGCGTGACGCTTCAGAGCAGCGGCGGCGCAGGCGTGCGCTGGTGGTTCCTCAACGGTGAACCGCTGCAAGAACGTGAGCGCAGTATCACGCTACGTCTGCGCGAAAAAGGTGACTATCAGCTACTGGTGATGGATGAGAGCGGGCAGGTTGCGACGGTGAGGTTTACGTTGCAGTAGACCAGATTGACACTTTTTGTTGCTAATGCTCATCTTATTTTAAAAAAATGTTACCTTCATCCATATGCAATAGCCGGGATGCTCTTTATAATCCGCGCCAGGTAAAACACAACAGAACATCTTTCAGAGGTAATCATGGCTATTGAACGTACTTTTTCCATCATCAAACCAAACGCGGTGGCAAAAAACGTTATTGGTAATATCTTTGCGCGCTTTGAAGCAGCAGGGTTCAAAATTGTCGGCACCAAAATGCTGCACCTGAGCGTTGAGCAGGCACGCGGCTTTTACGCTGAGCACGACGGCAAGCCGTTCTTCGACGGACTGGTTGAGTTCATGACCTCTGGTCCTATCGTGGTGTCCGTGCTGGAAAGCGAAAATGCGGTTCAGCGTCACCGCGATCTGCTGGGTGCAACCAACCCGGCTAACGCCCTGGCGGGTACGCTGCGCGCTGACTACGCCGACAGCTTCACTGAAAACGGGACTCACGGTTCTGATTCCGTAGAATCCGCTCAGCGCGAAATCGCCTATTTCTTCGGTGAAGGCGAAGTGTGCGCTCGCACACGTTGATCCCGTTGGGAATAATTTTTCGGTAAATGCCGCGTGCAAACGTGGCATCCTTGCGCCAGACTTTGTACAATGCAACGCCCCGGATGAGCACTGCTTACCGGGGCGTTTCTTTTCAACCTCCCATGGGCCATAACGTGTAACAACGAGGCCGGAAAAAATTATGTCTGAATTAGTTAACACTTCCGAAATCATCACCCCTGCGGTTCCTGCGAAAAATGGCAAAATCAACCTGCTGGATCTGAACCGTCAGCAGATGCGCGAATTCTTTAAAGAGATGGGTGAGAAGCCGTTTCGCGCTGACCAGGTGATGAAATGGATGTACCACTATTGCAGCGACAACTTTGATGAGATGACTGACATCAACAAAGTGTTGCGCAACAAGCTCAAAGAGGTGGCGGAAATCCGCGCACCGGAAGTGGTTGAAGAACAGCGCTCCTCCGATGGCACCATCAAATGGGCCATTGCCGTGGGCGATCAGCGCGTCGAAACGGTGTATATCCCGGAAGAGGATCGCGCCACGCTGTGCGTCTCTTCGCAGGTGGGGTGTGCGCTGGAATGCAAATTCTGTTCAACCGCACAGCAGGGTTTTAACCGTAACCTGCGCGTTTCTGAAATTATTGGTCAGGTCTGGCGTGCGGCGAAAATTGTTGGCGCGGCGAAAATCACCGGTCAGCGTCCAATCACCAACGTGGTGATGATGGGGATGGGGGAACCGCTGCTC
Organism: Laupala kohalensis; assembly: GCA_002313205.1. Classification (NCBI taxonomy): domain Eukaryota; kingdom Metazoa; phylum Arthropoda; class Insecta; order Orthoptera; family Trigonidiidae; genus Laupala; species Laupala kohalensis. The sequence continues at coordinate 4,390 of NNCF01144367.1, forward strand.
AACCTGACTAACGTCGTGCCGGCCATGGAAATCATGCTTGATGATTTCGGCTTCGGTTTGTCCAAGCGTCGCGTCACGCTGTCGACTTCCGGCGTCGTGCCTGCGCTCGACAAATTGGGTGACATGATTGACGTCGCGCTGGCGATCTCGCTGCACGCGCCGAATGACGAAATTCGTGACGAAATTGTGCCAATCAACAAAAAGTACAATATCGAAACCTTCCTGGGCGCGGTTCGCCGCTATCTGGAGAAATCCAATGCCAACCAGGGACGCGTCACCATCGAATACGTCATGCTGGATCACGTTAACGATGGCACAGAGCATGCGCATCAACTGGCGGAGTTGCTGAAAGACACGCCTTGTAAAATCAACCTGATCCCATGGAACCCGTTCCCGGGGGCGCCTTATGGACGTAGTTCTAATAGCCGTATTGACCGTTTCTCTAAGGTGCTGATGAGCTACGGCTTTACCACCATTGTGCGTAAAACGCGCGGTGATGATATTGACGCTGCCTGCGGACAACTGGCGGGGGATGTGATCGACCGGACTAAACGTACGCTACGTAAGCGTATGCAGGGTGAGGCTATCGACGTTAAAACCGTCTGATGCGCAATGCGCCACAGCCGTATTTTTGTGCTGTGGCGCAGTGTAATTTGCATGAGGGCCAGGGTTGTACTTGTCCGGTCAATAATAACGGTGCGTTTTTGTCGACTTTAAGGCAGTATGTACGGCGCGACAATAGTTTAGCCCTCAGGCTTAAGCTGTTTTTGTTAAGAGTCAGCAGAGAGGTTTATACTGTTTGACTCAGGTTAACTGAACCGATTTTCGCGGTGTGGGTGGGCATTGTGACTCGCCGGCGCCTGAACCCTAATTTTCACCAGCAGCTGTAGCGAATGAATACTGAAGCCACTCACGACCAACATGAAGCACAATCCACCGGCGTTCGCCTACGCAATGCCCGTGAACAACTCGGATTCAGCCAGCAGGCTGTCGCTGAGCGACTTTGCCTGAAGGTATCCACCGTACGCGACATTGAAGACGATAAGGCGCCTGCCGACCTGGCTTCAACGTTCCTGCGCGGATACATTCGCTCTTATGCACGTCTGGTCCATATTCCTGAAGAAGAACTGTTACCGGCTCTGGAGAAACAGGCGCCGGTTCGTGCGGCGAAAGTGGCACCGATGCAGAGCTTCTCATTAGGCAAACGTCGTAGAAAGCGCGATGGCTGGTTGATGACGTTTACCTGGCTGGTGCTGTTTGTGGTGGTTGGCCTGACGGGCGCATGGTGGTGGCAAAACCACAAAGCGCAGCAGGAAGAGATCTCCGCGATGGCCGATCAATCCTCTGCTGAGCTGAACGCCAACAGCGAAAACACGCAAAGCGTGCCGCTGGATACCAGCGCGACGGCAACGCAGGACAACACGCCTGCGGCCACCGGTCCGGCGGAGACGGCGCAAACGCCTGCGCCGACGACGGCTCCTGCGGTTGACCCGCAGCAGAACGCCGTGGTCGCCCCTTCTCAAGCCAACGTTGATACCGCAACAACCTCTCCTGCGACACCGGCAACGCCGGATGGCGCGGCACCGTTGCCGACCAATCAGGCGGGTGTGGAAGCCGCTGCCGATCCAAACGCACTGGTGATGAATTTTACCGCCGATTGCTGGCTGGAAGTGAGCGATGCGACGGGCAAAAAGCTGTTCAGCGGAATGCAGCGTAAAGATGGCAATTTAAACCTGACCGGTCAGGCGCCTTACAAGCTTAAAATTGGCGCGCCGGCTGCGGTGCAGATCCAGTATCAAGGAAAACCTGTCGATCTAAGCCGTTTTATCAGAACTAACCAGGTTGCGCGTCTGACCCTAAATGCCGAACAATCACCGGCGCAGTAATAGACGGGTAACGCGGGAGATTTTTCATGCATAACCAGGCTCCAATTCAACGTAGAAAATCAACGCGTATTTACGTTGGGAATGTGCCGATTGGCGATGGGGCACCCATCGCCGTCCAGTCGATGACCAACACGCGGACCACGGATGTGGAAGCGACGGTTAATCAGATCAAAGCGCTGGAACGCGTTGGCGCTGACATTGTTCGTGTCTCCGTACCAACGATGGATGCCGCAGAAGCCTTCAAACTGATCAAGCAACAGGTTTCTGTTCCGCTGGTCGCCGACATTCACTTCGACTACCGTATTGCACTCAAAGTGGCGGAGTACGGTGTTGACTGCCTGCGTATTAATCCAGGCAACATCGGCAATGAAGAGCGTATCCGCATGGTGGTGGACTGCGCTCGCGATAAAAATATTCCCATCCGTATCGGGGTAAACGCCGGTTCTCTGGAAAAAGATCTCCAGGAGAAATACGGTGAACCGACTCCGCAGGCGCTGCTGGAATCGGCAATGCGCNATGCGCCATGTGGATCATCTCGATCGTCTGAACTTTGATCAGTTCAAGGTCAGCGTAAAAGCGTCTGACGTTTTCCTCGCCGTTGAATCCTATCGTCTGCTGGCGAAGCAAATCGATCAACCACTGCATTTAGGGATCACCGAAGCCGGTGGTGCGCGCAGTGGTGCGGTGAAATCGGCAATCGGTCTTGGCCTGCTGCTGTCTGAAGGGATTGGCGATACGCTGCGCGTTTCGCTGGCTGCCGATCCGGTGGAAGAGATTAAGGTTGGCTTCGATATCCTGAAGTCTCTGCGCATTCGTGCTCGCGGGATCAACTTCATCGCCTGTCCGACCTGTTCGCGTCAGGAATTTGACGTGATTGGTACGGTTAACGCATTGGAACAGCGTCTGGAAGACATCATTACGCCTATGGATGTATCCATTATTGGCTGCGTGGTTAACGGACCGGGCGAAGCGCTGGTCTCCACGTTGGGCGTAACCGGCGGCAATAAGAAAAGTGGTCTCTATGAAGATGGCGTGCGTAAAGATCGTCTGGACAATAGCGATATGATTGACCAGCTTGAAGCCCGTATCCGCGCCAAAGCGACGATGCTCGACGAAGCGCAGCGGATTAACGTGCAGCAGGTTGAAAAATAATAACGTGATGGGAAGCGGCGTGCTTCCCGTGTATGATTGAACCCGCATGGCTCCCGTATCGCTCGGGGAAGCGCTGAGGGTTCATTTTTATATTCAGAAAGAGAATAAACGTGGCAAAAAACATTCAAGCCATTCGCGGCATGAACGATTATCTGCCTGGCGAGACCGCCATCTGGCAGCGCATTGAAGGCACACTCAAAAACGTGCTCGGCAGCTACGGTTACAGTGAAATCCGCTTGCCGATTGTAGAGCAGACCCCGTTATTCAAACGCGCGATCGGTGAAGTGACCGACGTGGTTGAAAAAGAGATGTATACCTTTGAGGACCGCAATGGCGATAGCCTGACGCTGCGTCCGGAAGGCACGGCGGGCTGTGTACGCGCCGGCATCGAACATGGTCTCCTGTACAATCAGGAACAGCGCCTGTGGTATATCGGGCCAATGTTCCGCCACGAGCGTCCGCAAAAAGGCCGCTATCGTCAGTTTCATCAGTTGGGTGTCGAAGCCTTTGGTCTGCAAGGGCCGGATATTGATGCCGAACTGATCATGTTAACCGCACGCTGGTGGCGCGCGCTGGGTATCGCTGAGCATGTCAATCTGGAGCTGAACTCCATTGGCTCGCTGGACGCGCGTGCAAACTACCGCGATGCGCTGGTGGCGTTCCTTGAACAGCACGTTGAGAAACTGGACGAAGACTGCAAACGTCGCATGTACTCCAACCCGCTGCGCGTGCTGGATTCCAAGAATCCGGAAGTGCAGGCGTTGCTCAACGATGCACCTCAGCTTGGCGATTATCTGGATGACGATTCCCGCGAACACTTTGCGGGTCTGTGCAAACTGCTGGAAGCCGCTGGCATTGCCTATACCGTCAACCAGCGTCTGGTTCGTGGTCTCGACTACTATAACCGTACGGTGTTTGAGTGGGTCACCAGCAGTCTGGGTTCACAAGGCACCGTCTGTGCGGGCGGTCGTTATGACGGACTGGTTGAGCAACTCGGCGGTCGCGCGACCCCGGGAGTGGGCTTTGCAATGGGCCTGGAACGTCTTGTTTTACTGGTTCAGGCAGTGAATCCGGAATTTAAAGCCGATTCTGTTGTCGATATATACCTGGTCGCTTCAGGCGCGGATACGCAGTCTGCGGCAATGACACTGGCCGAGCGCGTGCGTGATGAAATCCCGGGCGTGAAGCTGATGACAAACCACGGCGGCGGCAACTTTAAGAAACAGTTTGCCCGAGCTGATAAATGGGGCGCCCGCGTTGCACTGGTGCTTGGCGAGTCCGAAGTGGCTGCTGGTACCGTTGTAGTGAAGGATTTGCGCTCCGGTGAGCAAACCGAGGTGGCACAGGATAGTGTTGCCGCCCATTTGCGCACGTTAATGGCTTAAGGAGAAGGACTGCGTGGAAATTTACGAGAACGAAAACGACCAGGTTGATGCGATTAAACGCTTCTTTGCCGAAAACGGCAAAGCTCTGGCTGTTGGGGTTATTTTAGGTGTTGGTGCGCTGGTAGGCTGGCGCTACTGGAACAGTCATCAGACTGAGTCCGCACGCTCTGCTTCTCTGTCATATCAAACCGTGGTGAGTTCGCTCAGCGCGGGTAAAGCGGAAGACCTGTCAGCCGCAGAGAAATTTGCTGCCGACAATAAGAACACCTACGGCGCGTTAGCGTCGATGGAACTGGCGCAGCAGTTTGTCGATCAGAATCAACTTGAGAAAGCCGCAGCCCAGCTTCAGCAGGGACTGGCCGCCACGAGTGATGAGAATCTTAACGCGGTGATCACGCTGCGTCTTGCTCGCGTTCAGGTTCAACTCAAGCAGGCGGATACGGCGCTGAAAACCCTGGAGAGCGTGAAGGGTGAAGGATGGGCAGCGATTGTTGCCGATCTGCGCGGCGAAGCGTTGCTGAGCAAAGGTGATAAACAAGGTGCGCGTAGTGCGTGGGAAGCGGGCGTGAAAAGTAACGCCTCCCCGGCACTGAGCGAAATGATGCAGATGAAAATCAATAATTTGTCCATCTGAGAGGGACCCGATGCAATTGCGTAAATTACTTCTGCCAGGGCTGCTTTCCGTTACCCTGTTGAGCGGCTGTTCACTGTTTAGTGGCGAAGAAGACGTTGTTAAAATGTCCCCATTACCGGTGGTTGAAAATCAGTTTACCCCGTCTACAGCCTGGAGCACGTCTGTAGGCAATGGTATCGGTGATTTCTATTCCAACCTCCACCCGGCGTATGCCGATAACGTGGTCTACGCAGCCGATCGCGCTGGCGTGGTGAAAGCGTTAAATGCTGATGACGGAAAAGAAGTCTGGTCGGTTAACCTGGGTGAGAAAGATGGCTGGTTCTCACGCTCGTCAGCGCAGTTGTCTGGCGGCGTAACGGTTGCAGGCGGTCACGTCTATATCGGCAGCGAAAAAGCGCAGGTTTATGCGCTGAACGCCGCGGACGGTACGGTTGCATGGCAAACCAAAGTGGCGGGCGAAGCGCTCTCCCGTCCGGTAGTTAGCGACGGCATGGTGCTGATTCATACCAGCAACGGTCAGTTGCAGGCACTGAATGAAGCCGATGGCGCCATTAAGTGGACCGTGAACCTGGATATGCCTTCGCTGTCCCTGCGTGGCGAATCTGCGCCGGCAACCGCCTTTGGCGCGGCCATTGTCGGTGGCGATAACGGCCGCGTGAGCGCCGTATTGATGCAGCAAGGCCAGATGATCTGGCAGCAGCGTATTTCTCAGGCGACCGGTTCTACTGAGATTGACCGTCTGAGCGATGTGGACACCACCCCGGTAATCGTTAATGGCGTCGTTTACGCCCTGGCTTATAATGGTAACCTGACTGCGCTGGATCTGCGCAGCGGTCAGATCATGTGGAAACGTGAACTGGGCTCTGTGAATGACTTTATCGTCGATGGCAATCGTATCTACCTGGTGGATCAGAATGACCGCGTACTGGCGCTGACTACCGATGGCGGCGTCACGCTGTGGACGCAGAGCGATCTGCTGCACCGTCTGCTGACTTCTCCGGCGTTGTATAATGGCAACCTGGTGGTGGGTGACAGCGAAGGTTATCTGCACTGGCTTAACGTCGAAGACGGCCGTTTTGTGGCTCAGCAGAAAGTAGACAGCTCTGGCTTCCTGACCGAACCGGTCTCTGCCGATGGCAAACTGCTGATCCAGGCCAAAGACGGTACCGTGTATTCCATTACACGTTAATCGTCCTGGTCGTACGCTTTAAAAAACGGCTCCTGGTGCAGGGGCCGTTTTCCTGTTTTTAACAACGGCGCAAAAATCGCGTCTGTTGTCTGATGATTTTTAAAATGAGGCTTTAAACATGGTACCTGTGGTCGCGCTTGTCGGGCGCCCTAACGTCGGAAAATCCACGTTATTTAACCGTCTAACTCGCACCCGAGATGCGCTGGTTGCGGATTTCCCGGGTCTGACTCGTGACCGTAAGTACGGTCGTGCGGAGATTGAAGGTCGTGAGTTTATCTGCATCGACACCGGCGGGATTGATGGCACCGAAGATGGCGTAGAAACCCGCATGGCGGAACAGTCGCTGCTGGCGATTGAAGAGGCGGATGTGGTGCTGTTCATGGTGGATGCGCGTGCTGGCCTGATGCCTGCCGATGAAGCTATCGCCCAGCATTTACGCTCTCGTGAAAAACCGACGTTCCTGGTTGCCAACAAAACGGACGGACTCGATCCGGATCAGGCCATCGTTGATTTCTACTCGCTGGGTCTGGGGGAGATTCATCCGATCGCCGCGTCTCATGGCCGTGGCGTGCTCAGTCTGCTGGAACACGTCCTGCTGCCATGGATGGACGATGCCGCGCCGCAGGAAGAGGTGGATGAAGACGCCGAATACTGGGCGCAGTTTGAAGCCGACGAGAACGGTGAAGAAGAGCCAGAAGATGACTTCAATCCGCAGGATCTGCCGATTAAGCTGGCGATTGTCGGTCGTCCTAACGTCGGTAAGTCCACACTGACTAACCGTATCCTGGGTGAAGATCGCGTGGTGGTTTATGACATGCCAGGCACCACCCGTGACAGTATTTATATCCCGATGGAACGCGATGAGCGCGAATACGTGCTCATCGATACTGCAGGGGTGCGTAAGCGCGGTAAAATCACCGACGCGGTGGAAAAGTTCTCGGTTATCAAAACATTGCAGGCGATTGAAGACGCTAACGTGGTGATGCTGGTGATTGATGCCCGCGAAGGTATCTCTGATCAGGATCTGTCGCTGCTGGGCTTTATCCTCAATAGTGGGCGCTCACTTGTCATCGTGGTGAACAAGTGGGATGGCCTGACTCAGGAAGTGAAAGAGCAGGTGAAAGAAACGCTGGACTTCCGTCTGGGCTTTATCGATTTCGCGCGCGTGCATTTTATCTCTGCGCTGCATGGCAGCGGTGTTGGCAATCTGTTTGAATCCGTCCGCGAAGCCTATGACAGCTCCACCCGTCGCGTTAGCACGGCGATGCTGACCCGTATCATGACGATGGCGGTCGAAGATCATCAGCCGCCGCTGGTCCGTGGTCGTCGCGTGAAACTGAAATATGCTCACGCGGGGGGCTATAACCCTGTCTCTTATNGTTAAAGACCTGCCGGATTCCTATAAGCGCTACCTGATGAACTACTTCCGTAAATCGCTGGAAGTGATGGGGACGCCGATCCGCATTCAGTTTAAAGAGGGCGAGAACCCGTATGCCAACAAGCGCAATACGCTGACGCCGACCCAGATGCGCAAGCGTAAGCGTTTGATTAAACACATCAAGAAAAGTAAGTAATAACTTATCTGCCATTCAGATAACGCCTAAAAGCCCGCGACCGTCGGGCTTTTTGATGTCTGTATCTTCAGGACAGAACGTCCTGGTCATTGGCATCCTCTTCAGCAGAAGAGGAGAGTGAAGGAGGTGATATGGAACTGATTTGCCCTGTTTGTCAAAACTTGCTGGAACGCAATGGAGAAACGGCCCATTGCGCGACCTGCCATACAGATTTTACCGTTGAAGCGCGATGCCCGGATTGCCACCAGCCGCTACAGGTGTTGAAAGCCTGTGGCGCGGTGGATTATTTTTGCCAGAATGGCCACGGGCTGATTTCCAAAAAACGCGTTGAGTTTACGCTGCCTGACGCGTGACCGGATGTTGCTCAGTTTCTGCCAGGGGCTGAGCCACTTACTTGCGGGCGCGCTTCTTCACCGGTTTAATATCAGTGACCTGGCTCTCCACCCAGCCGTCTTCCAGTCGGGTGGTCATCACATCACCCGTTTTCACCTGTTTCACTTTTTTCAGCACTTTGCCATCGTTGGCGGTAGAGACGCTGTAGCCACGTGCCAGAGTTGAGAGTGGGCTGACCGCTTCCAGATGTGTTACCGCATTGCCAAAGCGTTCCCGCGTGGCGCTCAGACGGGAACGCACATTCTCCGCCAGCCGATATTCCAGTTGCTGAATGCGGGTTTGCGCGCGGTGAATGCGCGGTTGCGGATTTTGCTGGTTCAGGCGTTGCAGCAGACGGGATTGCCGCTGGCTGGTGCGCTTCAACTGGCCGTCGATGGCCACGTTCATGCGCTGATGCAACCTCTCCAGTGCCGTTTGCTGACGAGCGAGACGCAGCTGCGGATGTTGCTGTTGCAGGCGATGATAAATCTGGGTGAATCGACGGCTGCGGTTCGCCAGAAAGTAATCCATCGCCATGCCGAGACGCTGCTGTGCAGACAGGATCTGACGCAGTAACTCTTGCTGATTTCGGCTGACCATTTCAGCGGCGGCCGAAGGCGTCGGCGCACGCAGGTCGGCAATAAAATCGGCAATAGTGACATCCGTTTCGTGGCCGACGGCGCTGACTACCGGGATCGCGCTGGCAAAAATAGCCCGTGCGACGCGCTCGTCGTTAAAGCTCCATAAATCTTCCAGCGAACCGCCGCCGCGCCCGACGATCAGGACATCACACTCCTGGCGCGCATTCGCCAGTTCAATTGCGCGGACAATTTGCCCCGGTGCGTCGTCACCCTGGACGGCGGTCGGATAGATGATAACCGGTAAAGAGGGATCGCGACGTTTCAGGACATGGAGAATATCGTGCAGCGCGGCCCCGGTTTTCGAGGTAATCACCCCCACGCAGTGGGCAGGAGAGGGAAGCGGCTGCTTATGCTGCTGATCAAAAAGCCCTTCAGCCTGCAGTTTAGCTTTTAATTGTTCATACTTTTGCTGAAGCAGACCTTCACCGGCAGGCTGCATGCTTTCGACGATAATTTGATAGTCGCCGCGCGGCTCGTACAGGGTGATATTGGCGCGAACCAGAACCTGCTGGCCGTGCTGAGGGCGAAAGGTCACCCGACGATTGCTGTTGCGGAACATTGCACAGCGGACTTGTGCCGTGTCATCTTTCAGCGTGAAGTACCAGTGCCCCGATGACGGCTGCGAGAAATTGGAAATCTCGCCGCTGATCCATACCTGGCCCATTTCCTGTTCTAACAGCAGACGAACCGTCTGATTAAGGCGGCTAACAGTAAAAATTGCGGAGGTCTGAGAGGATAACATGTGAGCGGGATCAAATTCTAAATCAGCAGGTTATTCAATCGATAGTAACCCGCCTGAGCAGGAGCGCAAGCATTATTTGCAAAAAAGTGTGGATGCAACCGATTACGCTCTGTATAATGCCACGGCAATATTTATCCACCCCCAGGTTAGAGATATTGCCCATGCTACGTATTGCTAAAGAAGCTTTGACGTTTGACGACGTCCTCCTTGTTCCCGCTCATTCCACCGTTCTGCCGAATACTGCTGACCTCAGCACGCAGTTGACGAAAACCATTCGTCTGAACATTCCTATGCTCTCCGCAGCGATGGATACCGTGACTGAAGCGCGCCTCGCGATTGCACTGGCACAGGAAGGCGGCATCGGTTTTATCCACAAAAACATGTCAATTGAGCGTCAGGCAGAAGAAGTTCGCCGCGTGAAAAAACATGAATCTGGCGTAGTAACTGACCCGCAAACCGTTCTGCCGACGACCACTCTGCGTGAAGTGAAAGAACTGACCGAACGGAATGGCTTTGCAGGCTACCCGGTCGTGACGCAAGACAACGAACTGGTCGGGATCATCACCGGTCGTGACGTGCGTTTTGTAACCGACCTGAGCCAACCGGTCAGCGTTTACATGACGCCGAAAGAGCGCCTGGTCACCGTTCGCGAAGGCGAAGCGCGTGACGTCGTGCTGGCAAAAATGCACGAGAAACGCGTTGAAAAAGCGCTGGTTGTTGATGACAGCTTCCATCTGCTTGGCATGATCACCGTAAAAGACTTCCAGAAAGCCGAACGTAAACCGAACTCCTGTAAAGATGAGCATGGCCGTCTGCGCGTTGGCGCTGCGGTTGGCGCAGGCGCTGGCAACGAAGAGCGTGTTGATGCGCTGGTCGCGGCAGGTGTTGATGTACTGCTGATCGACTCTTCTCACGGCCATTCAGAAGGCGTTTTGCAGCGTATTCGTGAAACCCGTGCGAAATACCCGGATCTGCAAATCATTGGCGGTAACGTGGCGACCGGTGCGGGCGCTCGTGCTCTGGCGGACGCTGGCGTGAGCGCGGTGAAAGTGGGTATCGGCCCAGGCTCCATCTGTACCACGCGTATCGTGACTGGTGTGGGTGTTCCGCAGATCACCGCAGTGTCTGATGCTGTTGAAGCGCTGGAAGGCATGGGTATTCCGGTTATCGCTGACGGCGGTATCCGTTTCTCTGGCGATATCGCCAAAGCCATCGCGGCTGGCGCAAGCGCAGTGATGGTGGGCTCCATGCTGGCGGGCACGGAAGAATCCCCGGGTGAAATCGAACTTTACCAGGGGCGTTCTTACAAATCCTACCGCGGTATGGGCTCTCTGGGTGCGATGTCCAAAGGTTCTTCTGACCGTTACTTCCAGAGCGATAACGCCGCTGACAAACTGGTGCCGGAAGGTATCGAAGGTCGCGTTGCCTATAAAGGCCGCCTGAAAGAGATCATTCACCAGCAGATGGGCGGCCTGCGCTCCTGTATGGGGCTGACTGGCTGTGGTACTATCGACGAATTGCGTACTAAAGCTGAATTCGTACGTATCAGTGGTGCGGGTATTCAGGAAAGCCACGTTCACGACGTGACCATCACCAAAGAGTCCCCGAACTACCGTATGGGCTCCTGATAAGTTTCCGCGCCCGGTTTTAACCGGGCGTTTTGTTATTGTTTCACTTGCCTCGGAATTAGCGTCAATGACAGACAATATTCACAAGCATCGCATTCTCATCCTTGATTTCGGATCGCAGTACACACAGCTGGTTGCACGTCGCGTGCGTGAACTGGGCGTTTACTGTGAACTGTGGGCGTGGGATGTAACTGAAGCACAGATTCGCGAGTTTAATCCTAGCGGTATCATTCTTTCCGGCGGCCCGGAAAGTACCACGGAAGAAAACAGCCCGCGTGCACCGCAATACGTTTTCGAAGCCGGTGTTCCGGTCTTCGGCGTATGCTACGGCATGCAGACAATGGCGATGCAGTTGGGCGGTCATGTTGAAGGTTCGACTGAGCGTGAATTCGGCTACGCGCAGGTTGAAGTTGTAACCGACAGCGCGCTGGTTCGCGGTATCGAGGACTCCCTGACCGCAGATGGCAAACCGCTGTTGGACGTGTGGATGAGCCACGGCGATAAAGTGACGGCGATCCCGTCCGATTTCGTCACCGTTGCCAGCACCGAAAGCTGCCCGTTTGCCATTATGGCGAACGAAGAAAAACGCTTTTACGGCGTTCAGTTCCACCCGGAAGTGACCCACACCCGTCAGGGGATGCGCATGCTGGAGCGTTTTGTCCGCGACATCTGCCAGTGTGAAGCGCTGTGGACGCCGGCAAAAATCATCGACGACGCTGTTGAGCGCATCCGCCAGCAGGTGGGCGATGACAAAGTGATCCTCGGCCTTTCCGGTGGCGTGGACTCTTCCGTCACGGCGATGCTGCTGCACCGTGCGATCGGTAAAAACCTGACCTGTGTCTTCGTCGATAACGGTCTGCTGCGTCTGAATGAAGCCGAGCAGGTGATGGATATGTTCGGTGATCACTTTGGTCTGAACATTGTTCACGTTCCGGCTGAAGAGCGCTTCCTGACCGCGCTGAAAGGCGAGAACGATCCGGAAGCGAAACGTAAGATCATTGGCCGCGTCTTTGTTGAAGTCTTCGACGAAGAAGCGCTGAAGCTGGAAGACGTGAAATGGCTGGCGCAGGGCACCATCTACCCGGACGTGATTGAATCTGCCGCTTCTGCGACCGGTAAAGCGCACGTCATCAAATCTCACCACAACGTAGGCGGTCTGCCAAAAGAGATGAAGATGGGTCTGGTTGAGCCGCTGAAAGAGCTGTTCAAAGACGAAGTGCGTAAAATTGGTCTGGAGCTGGGCCTGCCGTACGACATGCTTTACCGTCACCCGTTCCCGGGGCCGGGTCTGGGCGTACGCGTGCTGGGCGAAGTGAAGAAAGAGTACTGCGACCTGCTGCGTCGCGCGGATGCAATCTTCATTGAAGAGCTGCACAAAGCCGATCTGTACAACAAAGTGAGTCAGGCGTTCACCGTGTTCCTGCCGGTTCGTTCTGTTGGTGTGATGGGTGATGGCCGTAAATACGACTGGGTGGTTTCTCTGCGTGCGGTTGAAACCATTGACTTCATGACCGCGCATTGGGCGCACCTGCCGTATGACTTCCTGGGCCGTGTGTCTAACCGTATCATCAACGAAGTGAATGGTATTTCACGCGTCGTGTATGACATCAGCGGCAAGCCGCCAGCCACGATCGAGTGGGAATAATATTCCCTCGCGCAATTAACGCGTAGTTGATAAAGCCCTCTGCTATCACAGAGGGTTTTTTTATAAACGTTTTATACTCGCACGCTTATTTCCGATTAAATATCAGCATTTTATTACAGCGACTTTTTAGAATTCGAAGAGGGGAAGTACAGATTAATCAACCAACTGTAAATGAGATTGTTGCTTTGCAGCGACGTTCTCGACGCGAATATCCATCTGCGGATAGGGCAGGTCGATATGGTTAGCGTCCAGCGCTTCTTTGATGTTTTCCAGCAGATCGTAATAAGTGTTCCAGTACTCGGCGTTAGGCACCCATACGCGCACGTAGAAATTTAATGACGATGCAGCTAACTCCCCCAGGCGAACAGTCACCCCGCGCTGGCGGTCAATACGTTTATCCTCCTCAATAAGCTGGTTGATGACGCGCTTTACATCTGCAATACGACTCTGGTAGCCAACACCGATCACCAGATCAATACGGCGGAACGGGTGGCGTGAGTAGTTGATAATGTTATCGGCAATAATCTTCCCATTCGGGATCACCACTTCTTTACTGTCGCCGGTCAGCAGGGTGGTAGAGAAAATATGCACCTTCTCCACCTTTCCGGTCATCGCGCCAATCTGCACGACTTCTCCGGCGCGGAAAGGGCGTAAAGAGACCAACAACACCCCAGCCGCGAAATTCGATAACGATCCTTGCAGCGCCAGACCGACGGCCAGGCCTGCGGCGCCAATGACCGCAATAATGGATGAGGTTTCAATACCCACGCGACCTAGCGCGGCAACGACTGAGAAAGCCAGTGTGATATAGCGCACCAGTGCGGTAAAGAACTGGACGATAGTGATATCGACCTTGCGTTTGATCAGCAGTTTTTCCAGACCGTGGGCGAGCAGGCGAGAAATAAATTTACCGACGAATAACAGAATAATCGCGGCAACAACGTTCCAGCCAAATTGAATCATCGCATCGCTGTTTCCGGCCATCCATTCTAACGCATGTCTTATTTTTGGAAATAAGGTAAAACTATTCATAACAACTCCCTGTTGTTTTTAAATATGGATCAGTATTTACATAACTACATGTTTAATATTTATATATATATGGCTGGTATCGCCTTGATGTATGTATTGGCGATGGTTTGTTCATTTTTTTCGGCCTTTTCTTTTATCAATCAAGGGCGGAAAACGCAGTGCGAATGGTGCGGGGAAAAGGAAATAAAAGATTGTGTGATCGTGCGGTGAGATACTTAAATATGAGACGGTTCAAATCCCTTACCGGATGGTTAAATGTGCTACGATTAGCCATTCGGTAAGGAATCTTTAGTGTACGACGTCAGAAGTTAGCGATCGTCAGTTTGTACAGGGAGTGTTTGCTGCTGCAGACTACGCTGCTGGGACTCTTTTTTGTCCTGGTGGTGATGCCACGCACCGATGGAGGAGTAGACGAAACGCCCAAAGAAGAAGATAAAGCTGATAAGCAATACGATACGGGTCATACGACTGTTAAATCGGTGTCGTTTTCGTAGGCTGGTTGCCTGACTCACAGAAGGTTCCTTCAGAGATGCCCATACGGGCGATAGATACATTAAGGCACACTGTGTTGGGATGGTCAATTCCTGATTATGTAAAATTGCGTCAGTTGAACCATATCTCGTTGTTATGAAGAATAATGATATTATTTACATTAATAATGTGAAAATGATAACGCCGTGAAATAAAGGTAATAATTGATTAATGAGGACTGTATTAGTTGATATACGTCAAAAATAACTTCCTGTTGATAACTAAAATCTGTGCGACATGTATGGTGAGTTTTTCATCTTAATTTTGACGTCAGGTGGGATGCCTGTCTGATACACCCCCTTCAGGATCCAGGGGGTCCGCTGAGCGTCTATGCGACTGAATAAAAGTTATATTGCAATCAGAGATAAGTGGTGGGGACTGCCTCTGGTTTTGCCTTCCCTGTTTTTACCGCTCGTGAGCCATACGAATACCTATGCGCATGTGGCCACCGGGGATGTCATCCTTTTCTACTTACCGTTATCGCTCATGATGAGCCTGATGATTTTTTTCGGTTGGGCGGCATTACCCGGTATTGTTCTGGCGGTTTTTATTCGCAAATATCCGCAGGTAGGGCTGGTGGAAACTCTGCCCATTGTTGCTCATTTTCTTATTGCTATCGTGCTCAGTTGGGGGGGGTATCGTGTCTTTACACCCCGGCGTAACAACATCTCGCATGGGGACGCGCAGCTGGTCTTCCCTCGCATTTTTTGGCAGGTTTTTTGTCCTGCGACGCTATTTCTGGTGCTTTTCCAGTTTGCAGCCTTTGTGGGGATGTATGAAAGTAAGCTGAGCTTAATGGGTGTAACACCGTTTAACATCAACGCATTAATAAACTACCAGGGCATTCTGGTGGGCAATTTGATTGGTGTACCGCTGTTCTACTTTATTATTCGCGTTATTCGTAACCCACTGCATTTGCGCGGCTATTATTCACAATTGAAGTTACAGTTTGATGCCAAGGCCTCGCAAAAAGAGGTCATTATTTGGTTGTTGGTATTGTCCGCATTAATGTCTTTGCTTTGTATGCCATTGAATGAAAATAGTTCAATATTCAGCACAAACTATACTATGTCATTATTACTCCCGGTTATGTTGTGGGGAGCGATGCGTTATGGTTATCGATTCATATCACTGCTGTGGGCGCCAGTTTTAATTATTGCGATTCATAATTACAGAAGTTATACGCCCTATTATTCAGGTTACGATGTACAACTGGCGATTACCTCTTCCAGTTTCCTGGTTTTTTCTTTTATTGTGAATTACATGGCGGTGCTGGCGACGCGTCAGCGGATTGTGAGCGGTCGTGCCCGCCGGCTTGCGTTTCTTGATCCGGTTGTCCATCTTCCCAATCTTCGCGCGCTCAACCGCGCGCTGAGAAATACGCCCTGGTCAGCGTTGTGTTTTCTGCGCGTTCCTGAACTCGAGTTTCTCGTTAAAAATTACGGAATAATGCTGCGTATCCAGTACAAGCAACAGCTCTCCCACTGGATTGCCGAAAAGCTGGGGCCTGATGAACATGTTTATCAAATGTCCGGGCCTGACCTGCTGCTACGCTTAAATACAGAGTCGCATCAGCAACGCATTGACGATCTGGATGAGCATATCAAGACGTTCCGCTTTGTCTGGGATGGCATGACGTTCCTGCCGCAGGTGGGGATGAGCTATTGCTATGTGCGTTCCCCGGTAAATCACATTTACCTGTTGCTGGGCGAGTTGAGCACTACGGCTGAGCTGTCCATCATGACCAACACGCCGGAAAATTTAGAGCGTAGTGGTGCCATGAACATGCAGCGTAATCTGCGAGACAAAGTCGCGATGATGAACCGGTTACAGCATGCGCTGGAACATGATCGTTTTTGTCTGATGGCGCAGCCAATCGAAGGGCTTCGCGGCGATGTTTATCATGAGATTTTACTGCGACTGCTGGATGATGACGGTGGCATGATCAATCCTGATGCCTTCCTGCCCGTCGCGCATGAGTTTGGTCTCTCCTCGAGAATTGATCTCTGGGTTATCGAACACACGTTGCGCTTTATGGCGGAGAATCGCGCGCAGATGCCTGCCCGTCGCTTTGCGCTTAATCTGTCGGCGTCCTCGGTCTGTCGGGCAAAGTTTGCGCAGGATATCAGCAAACTGCTGAGCAAATACCAGATCGAAGCCTGGCAATTGATATTTGAAGTGACAGAAAGTCAGGCGCTGATGAATGCCGGACAGGCGGAGGCAACGCTGCAAAATCTGCAACAACTGGGCTGCCAAATCGCTATTGATGATTTCGGTACGGGTTACGCCAGTTATGCAAGGCTGAAAAACGTTAACGCCAATATTCTGAAGATTGACGGTAGTTTCATCCGTAATATCGTTTCGAATAGCCTCGACTATCAGATCGTGGCCTCAATCTGTCATCTGGCGCGTATGAAGAAAATGCAGGTGGTTGCTGAATTTGTCGAAAGCGAGGAGATTCGCCATGCGGCGATCTCACTGGGGATTGACTACATGCAGGGATATTTAATCGGTGTGCCGCAGCCGTTAAGCGATACGCTGAAAGAGCAGGTGCCAGTCACTGGCACCTGAGTGTGCTTCACGCAGCGATTTCCGGTGAGTGTTCTTCTTCAATTTTCAG
The DNA here is from genome assembly GCA_002313205.1 of Laupala kohalensis. Classification (NCBI taxonomy): domain Eukaryota; kingdom Metazoa; phylum Arthropoda; class Insecta; order Orthoptera; family Trigonidiidae; genus Laupala; species Laupala kohalensis. The sequence continues at coordinate 21,421 of NNCF01144367.1, forward strand.
ACGCCAGCCGGTCACCGCTTCCCAGTACTGCTGTTCTTTTTCCAGATCGAGTAAAACCAGCGCGTTCTGGCTGAACCAGTCGTGAGGGAAACGCAGGGTCCAGTGGTTGTCATCGGTGATGAGCGTCAGCGTAGGCGGTGTGGTCGTGGCCTGGCGCTGGTTATTCAGCAGCACGCCAAGACGCAACAGTTGAATGAGCGGCAGGAACTGCTTCTTCTTAAACAGCGTAAAACGGGGGAGATCGTCCAGCTTCACCGCCTTACGATGGTAGCGAACCAGCGTGGCCATCATGGTTTGCTGCTCCTGATTAAAACCAGGCAAATCGCTGTTTTGCAGAATATACGCCGAGTGACGGTGCAGGCCGCTGTGATTGATGTTCAGTCCAACCTCATGCAACATCGCCGCCCATTTCAGCAACGCTTCGAGCTGCGGATGCGCCAGCTTCGGCTGCTGCGTTTGCCATTGGTCATACATCTGCATCGTGGTTTCCAGCACGCGTCGCGCCTGTTCGCTGTCGATGTTGTACTGATTCGCCAGACTGCTGGCGGTGCGACTGCGGACATCCTGATGGCGGAAGCGGCCTTCCATCTCGTACAACACGCCTTCGCGTAGCGCACCATCGGAAAGGCGTAACTCGCGGATCGCCAGCGCATCAAAGACACCGCATAGAATCGCCAGACCTGGAACAAAGACCGCTTTTCGTTCTTCAGATAGCCCCGGCAGGCTTAGCGACTCGAAACTGCGGTGTTGCAGCAGTTCGGTTACCAGCCGGTCCAGACGCTCTGGGGTGATGAACCCGTCTTTCTCGCCCATTTCTAAGAGCACTTCGTGTGCGGCTTTGATAGTGCCAGAGGCCCCCAGCGCAACGTTCCAGCCCTGAATGCGGAATTGCCAGGTCAGGGTTTCAAGCTTCTGCGCCGCCGCCATTCTGGCGCGCTGGAAGTTTTCCTTGCTGATGACACCGCCGGGGAAATAGATCTGGGCAAAACTGACGCAACCCATACGACGGCTTTCAACCAGCTTCGGTTCGAAGTTTTCGCCAATGACCAGCTCCGTCGAGCCGCCGCCAATGTCGATGACCAGCTTGCGGCCTTTTTCCGGTTGCGTATGTTCTACGCCCATAAAGATCAGACGCGCTTCTTCATTGCCGGAAATGATTTCGATCGGATAGGGGATGACCTTTTCCGCCCGCTTGAGAAAATCGGTGGCGTTTTGCGCCTGACGAAGCGTATGGGTACCGACAATACACACGCTGGAGGGGGCGAACCCCTGAAGACGTTCGGCGAACAGTGACAGGCAGCTTAGCCCGCGCTCCATTGCCTCTTCGCTCAGCATGTTGTCTTCGCCGAGACCATCAGCCAGATGCACGCGCTGCTTCAGGCGGCCAATAATCTGCATGGCGCCATCCACCACACGGGCAATCACCATGTGAAAACTGTTTGAACCGAGGTCGACCGCCGCAAACTCCTGCGGTCGTGGGGTCTTATCATGTATTGGCATAGCGTTAGTCAGATTGCTCGAGTGATTTGATATAGTCGTAAATGGCCAGTTGCGACTGCACTTTGCGGCGGTTTCCACGCGGCACGTAGCGATTACTCAGTTCTTTATCGATGTAGCGGGCTTTTACCGTATCACTGAACAGGATGTCAATAATATCCAGTACCCGCTGCTTCAGGCGCGGGTCGAGCAGCGGCGTCGCCACCTCAATGCGGTAGTCGATATTTCGCGTCATCCAGTCTGCGGAAGAGAGGTAGACCTGCTTATCGCCGCCGTTTTCAAAGATGTACACCCGGTCATGCTCAAGATAACGGTCCACAATGCTGATGACGCGGATATTATCGCTGATACCTTCCAGATTCGGAATAAGCGAGCACATGCCACGAATCAACAGATTGACCGGTACACCAGAGCTGGAGGCGGCATACAGTCGATCGACCAGCCCTTTATCCACCAGGTTATTCAGTTTCAGTGTGATGCCGGAGGGGAGTCCCTGTTGGGCGTTGGCGATTTCACGATCGATCATCTCATACAGCAGGCGGCGAGAGTTTTGCGGCGAGACCAGCAGATAATCAAACGTCACCGGGCGATACGGGTTCTCGATAAAATTGAACACCCGACGGACTTCATTGGTGATTCGCGCATCGGCGGTCAACAGCGAATAGTCGGTATACAGACGCGCGGTTTTTTCGTTGAAGTTACCGGTGCCGATATGGGCGTAACGCACCACTTCTTCGCCTTCTTTACGCGAAATCAGGAACAGCTTGGCGTGAATTTTTAAGCCGGGCGCGGAGAAGATGACATGCACGCCCGCTTCCGTCAGGCGTTTTGCCCAGTGAATGTTGGCCTCTTCATCAAATCGTGCCTGCAGCTCCACCACGACGGTCACTTTTTTACCGTTATGGGCGGCGTGGATCATTGAGTCGATGATCCGCGAGTCTTTTGCCACGCGGTAGATGTTGATTTTGATTGCCAGCACGCTCGGGTCAAACGAGGCCTGGCGCAGCAGTTCCAGAACGTGCTCAAAGGTGTGATACGGATAGTAAAGCAACACATCGCGTTCACGAATGGCGTCAAATCCATTACGGAACTTCTCTTTATCGAACCAGATATGGCGCAAGCGCGGAAGCGGCTTATTCACCAGATTGGCTTTGCCGACATTAGGGAAGTTAATGAAATCTTTGAAGTTGTGATAACGCCCACCGGGAACGATAGAGTCATAGCGTGAAATCGTCAGCTTCTCGCGCAGCACTTCGACCAGCGCATTAGGCATGTCGCGCTGATAGACAAAACGCACCGGCTCGGCGGTCAGACGCTGTTTCAGGCTGGAAGACATCAGCTCCATCAGGCTGGATTCCATCTCGTGCACCAGATCGTACTCGGCGTCACGGGTCATCTTCATGGAATAGGCGTTCAGCGCGTCGTAATCAAAGAAGCCCTTAAAGATGTCGTCCAGGCAGTAGCGCAGAATGTTGTCCAGCAGGATCATTGGCTTGCGGCGACGCGGGGCTTCCGGCGGCAGATTCACAAAGCGTGGAACCTTGTCAGACGGAATTTCCAGCAGCGCATAACGAATGGTGTCGCCGCGAATAATTTCGACCGCCAGATAGGTGTAGTCATCCTTCAGGAACTGTACCAGATCCGTTTCGCGGTTAATTAAAATAGGGGTGATGTGCTGGCGCAGATACTGTTTGAAATAATGGCGCAGCCAGCTTTGCTGATTGACTGACAGTTGACGCTCGTTGATCAGGAAGATCTGATTACGCGCCATCTCCAGCAGCAGTTCGTTATACAGGCCATCGAATTCCTGGTCGGCTTTCAGTACGCGGGACTGGATTTTACCTAACAGGTGGCGAGAATGTGAATTTGAACCCTGTTCTTCGCTGATGATGATGCGGCGTTTGAGCTCGGCGAAGCGAACTTTGTAGAATTCATCCAGGTTATTGGAATAGATGCCTAAGAAACGCATCCGTTCAATCAGCGGGTTTGATTTATCCGCAGCTTCCTGGAGCACACGTTCGTTGAACGCTAACCAGCTTAGCTCTTTCTCGATGTAAAGCTTTTCCTGACCCATTAATACTTATACTCCGTTTTATTCACGGGACACTGCCTGATTATTATGGCGAGCATTGCGCTCAGATGTCCAACTGTGCCAGAAAAATATGACAATAAACCGTCTGATCGCAAAGGGGAAGGGGGACTGGAGGTCTGAAGAGAAGCGCTGGCCGGATAACGGATGACATCCGTTATCCGGCACCGTTTTTACTCGTCGGCAGCGTAGCCCTGTGGCGGCAGGCGAACACCGTCCAGCCAGGCGGCGTTATCCTGCATTTTCAGCCGCCCGTCCACAAACCAACTGACGACCAGCGGGTAAATGGCGTGTTCCTGTACCTGAACGCGAGCGGTGATTTCATCTTCGTCATCGCCCTCAAACACCGGGACTTTGGACTGCAAAATGACCGGTCCGCCGTCGAGTTCGTCAGTCACAAAGTGGACCGAGGTGCCGTGTTCCTCATCGCCATTTTCCAGCGCCTGGCGGTGGGTGTGCAAACCGGGATATTTGGGTAACAGGGAAGGGTGAATATTCAGCAGTCGACCGTTGTAGTGCGCGACGAACGCCGGGCTCAGAATGCGCATAAAACCGGCCAGCACCACCACGTCAGGCGCATAAGCGTCGATCTCAAGGATCAGCTCGCGGTCAAATGCTTCACGGCTGGCAAACTGGTCCGCCGTCAGCGTATGGGCCGGGATTGCCGCTTTTCTGGCTCGCTCAAGGCCGAACGCGTCGGCCTTGTTGCTGAATACTGCCCGCAGGGTGCCATTGATTTTCTTCTCTCTGCAGGCATCAATAATCGCCTGCAAATTGCTTCCGTTACCGGAAATAAGCACCACAATATTCATTATTCAATAACCACGCGCTGCGCGGAATCGGAAGCCTTGATGACACCGAGCTTCCAGGCTTCTTCGCCTTTTGCCTTCAGCAGGGCAAGGGCGTTGTCCACTTCCGCCGCCGGCAGGGCAATGACCATGCCGACGCCGCAGTTAAAGGTACGGTACATTTCATGCTGGCTGACGTTACCGACGCTCTGCAGCCAGTTGAAGACGGCTGGCCACTGCCAGGAGGATTCATCGATCACCGCCTGCGTGTTGTCCGGCAGCACGCGCGGAATGTTTTCCCAGAAGCCGCCGCCGGTCAGGTGCGCGATAGCGTGCACATCAACCTTCTCGATCAGTTCCAGAATCGATTTCACGTAGATACGGGTTGGCGCCAGCAGGTGGTCGGCCAACGATTTGCCTTCCAGATCCGTCGTTTCTGGATCGCAGCCGCTGACGTCGACAATTTTACGTACCAGTGAGTAACCGTTGGAGTGCGGACCGCTGGAACCCAGTGCAATCAGCACATCGCCATCGGCCACTTTGGAACCGTCAATGATTTCTGATTTTTCTACCACACCGACGCAGAAACCAGCGACGTCATAATCTTCACCGTGGTACATCCCCGGCATTTCAGCGGTTTCCCCGCCGACCAGCGCGCAGCCAGACTGCAGACAGCCTTCGGCGATCCCCTGAATCACGCTGGCTGCGGTATCCACATCCAGTTTGCCAGTGGCGTAGTAGTCGAGGAAAAACAACGGCTCAGCACCCTGAACCACCAGGTCGTTGACACACATCGCCACGAGATCGATGCCGATGGTATCGTGACGTTTCAGATCCATCGCCAGACGCAGTTTTGTCCCGACGCCATCAGTACCGGAAACCAGCACGGGTTCACGATATTTTTGCGGCAATGCGCACAGCGCACCGAAGCCACCCAAACCACCCATCACTTCCGGGCGGCGAGTTTTCTTCACTACGCCTTTGATTCGATCCACCAGAGCATTACCCGCGTCAATATCAACACCGGCATCTTTGTAGCTAAGAGAGGTTTTATCGGTCACTGCCTGGTTCCCCACGTTTTCTTACGGTAAAAGTAAAATTCGGCGCAATTCTAACAGGGAAAGCAAACGTTTGCGAGCCTGCGTTGCATCCGTTTTTATCTGTCGAGTTTTCCTGCATTTTCTCCGCGGCGCGGTGTTTTTATGACCTGAACCACGAAAATGAAACCGGGTTCAGTTTCACCCTTGAAAGCGTGGTCGGGATTGCTCAGTATCATACTGAAACCGGTTTCTGTTTTGTCATAGCAAATCAACGAGGGAAACTATGTCTGGATTTAACGCGAATTTCATGTGGGGCGGGGCGGTCGCCGCTCATCAGCTTGAGGGTGGTTGGCAGGAAGGCGGAAAAGGGATCAGCGTTGCCGACGTCATGACGGCGGGCGCTCACGGCGTTGCGCGAGAAATTACTGATGGCGTGCTGCCCGGGAAAAACTACCCTAACCACGAGGCGATCGATTTCTATCATCGCTACAAAGAAGACATCAGGTTGTTTGCAGAAATGGGCTTTAAATGTTTTCGTACCTCCATCGCCTGGACGCGTATTTTCCCGCGCGGGGATGAAACGCAGCCAAACGAGGCGGGACTGCAATTTTACGACAATCTGTTTGATGAATGTCTGAAATACGGCATTGAACCGGTGATTACTCTGTCGCATTTCGAGATGCCCTACCATCTGGTGACGGAGTATGGCGGCTGGCGCAACCGCAAGCTGATCGACTTTTTTGTCCGCTTTGCAAAAGTAGTCTTTACCCGCTATCAGCACAAAGTGAAGTACTGGATGACCTTCAATGAGATCAACAACCAGGCAAATTATCATGAGGATTTTGCGCCGTTCACTAACTCCGGCCTGAAGTATCAGCCAGGTGAAGATCGTGAGCCGGTAATGTACCAGGCGGCGCATTACGAACTGGTGGCCAGTGCGCTGGCGGTGAAGGCGGCACGAGAAATTAACCCGACGTTGCAGATCGGCTGCATGATCGCCATGTGTCCTATCTACCCGCTGACCTGTGCACCAGACGACATGATGATGGCGATGAACGCCATGCATCGCCGCTACTGGTTTACCGACGTGCATGTACGGGGGAAATATCCGCAGCATATTCTCAACTATTTTGCGCGCCGCGAGTTTGACCTCGATATTACGGAGGAAGACCGCATTGCTCTGTCCGAAGGCTGCGTGGATTACATCGGTTTTAGCTATTACATGTCGTTTGTCACCAAAGCGACAGACGATAATCCGCAGCTCGATTATGACGAGAGCAAAAGCCTGGTCTCCAATCCCTACGTACAGAAATCGGACTGGGGCTGGCAGATTGATCCGGTGGGACTGCGCTATTCGCTAAACTGGTTCTGGGATCACTACCAGTTGCCGTTGTTTATCGTTGAAAACGGGTTTGGTGCGATTGATGTTCAACTGCCTGACGGCACCGTGGATGACAGCTATCGTATCGAGTATATGGCGGCGCATCTTCGTGAAATGAAAAAAGCGGTGGAAGAAGATGGCGTGGATCTCATGGGGTACACGCCGTGGGGATGTATCGATCTGGTCTCTGCGGGAACGGGAGAGATGAAAAAGCGCTACGGGTTTATCTACGTTGATAAAAATAATGACGGTAGTGGGACGCTGGCGCGCAGCCGTAAGAAATCTTTCGCCTGGTATCAGCAGGTGATAAAAAGTAACGGTGAATCCCTCTGATTTCAGCCACTTGATACTCGGCCCCGCACGGAATGCGGGGCATGTTTTATACTCATCACCCAAACGTATACCACTTTGCTTGATCCAGGTCATGCATACGTTATGTTGCGCCAGAGAGGAAAAGCGGTATAATCCGGCGATTTTTTTTGTGGTTGCCACTCGTCTGAGGAAAGGAGAAGAGTATGAAGATCGTGGAAGTCAAACACCCACTCGTCAAACACAAGCTGGGCCTGATGCGTGAGAACGATATCAGCACCAAACGCTTTCGTGAACTCGCCTCGGAAGTAGGCAGTCTGCTGACCTACGAAGCGACTGCGGGCCTGGAAACTGAAAAAGTGACCATTGAAGGCTGGAATGGTCCGGTCGAAGTGGATCAAATCAAAGGCAAAAAAATTACCGTCGTGCCTATCCTGCGTGCAGGTTTGGGGATGATGGACGGCGTGCTGGAAAACGTACCGAGCGCGCGTATCAGTGTAGTCGGCATGTACCGTAACGAAGAGACGCTGGAGCCGGTTCCGTATTTCCAGAAACTGGTTTCTCATATCGACGAGCGCATGGCGCTGATCGTCGACCCTATGCTGGCGACCGGGGGTTCCGTTATCGCCACCATCGATCTGCTGAAAAAAGCGGGCTGCAGCAGCATCAAAGTGCTGGTGCTGGTGGCGGCGCCGGAAGGCATCGCCGCGCTGGAAAAAGCGCATCCGGATGTGGAAC
>NNCF01144367.1:37555-57626 GCA_002313205.1 Laupala kohalensis
GGCCTGAGGGCTTGCCATCGCCAATAGAATGGAGCCTAACGCGCCAACCCAGGTCAGCGGCGCGCTGCGTTTCTGATCTTCCATGGCGCGCGCCAGGTGGCGCTGGGTGACGTGTGAGATTTCGTGCGCCATAACCGAGGCGAGCTGGCTTTCGTTATCGGAATAGCGAAACAGGGCAGAGTGCAGCACGACGTTACCGCCAAAAAAGGCAAAGGCGTTGATTTCGTCGTTATTAATCAAAAAGAAATGAAAGGGCGTCTTGACCGAATCGGCGTGTGAAACCAGACGCATACCCAACCCATTAATGTACTGAACCAGCAGCGGATCGTTAATCAGTGGCGCGCTGCCACGCAGCTGGCGTACATAATAATCGCCCATCTGCATTTCCTGGCCGATGGAGAGCGTACTTGCAGCCGAGGTTCCCATGTCCGGCAAGCTGTCCGCGGAGTTTGCGAACGCGGGAGCCACCTGACTCAGGGTCAGCGCGGCAATCAGGGTAGCAACCAGGTTCTTCTTAAACTGCCTGAACATAACCTCTGTCCTGTTTTCTTTGAGATAGTCATTTGACCGATGCCGGGTCGTATCGTTCCGTGTCTGCCGACACAGGCAGTGTAACGGCGAAATTTGTCGATGAATACCCTGCACAAATGACTTTTCAGTTTCCAGAATCAGCAATAAAAAGCGAAGTCTTTTTTGTGACATTTCGATACAATTCGGGATCGCAATCCCGCTATTGAGGTTCAGGGAAGGTTTTATGCTCGAAATGTTGATGCAATGGTATCGCCGTCGCTTTAGCGACCCCGAGGCGATTGCCTTGCTGGTTATTCTGGTTGCCGGGTTTGGCATTCTTTTCTTTTTTAGCGGATTACTGGCGCCGCTGCTGGTCGCCATTGTGCTGGCATATCTGCTGGAATGGCCAACGGTGCGCCTCGAAGCCATCGGCTGCTCGCGCCGCTGGGCGACCTCTCTCGTGCTGATCGTATTTGTCGGCATTTTGCTGTTGATGGCCTTTGTGGTGATGCCAGTGGCATGGCAACAGGGGATCTTACTGATTCGCGACATGCCAGGCATGTTGAACAAACTGTCGGATTTTGCCGCCACGCTGCCGCGTCGTTATCCGGCCTTAATGGACGCGGGTATCATCGATGCGATGGCGGAAAACATGCGCACCCGCATGCTGACGATGGGCGATTCGGTAGTGAAATATTCGCTGGCCTCTTTGGTCGGGCTGCTGACTCTGGCAGTCTATCTGGTACTGGTGCCGCTGATGGTGTTCTTCCTCGTCAAAGACAAAGAGCAGATGCTGAATGCCGTGCGTCGTGTGCTGCCGCGTAATCGCGGGTTGGCGGGTCAGGTCTGGAAGGAGATGAATCAGCAAATCACCAACTATATTCGCGGCAAGGTGCTGGAGATGATGGTGGTGGGCGTGGCGACCTGGCTGGGCTTCCTGCTCTTTGGCCTCAACTACTCGCTGCTGCTGGCCGTACTGGTGGGGTTCTCGGTACTCATTCCTTATATTGGCGCTTTTGTGGTCACCATTCCTGTGGTGGGCGTTGCGCTGTTCCAGTTTGGTCTGGGGACCGAGTTCTGGAGTTGTTTCGCCGTCTATTTGATTATCCAGGCGCTGGACGGCAACCTGCTGGTGCCGGTACTGTTCTCGGAAGCGGTGAATTNGCTGGTGATTATCCTGTCAGTGGTGATCTTTGGCGGCCTGTGGGGATTCTGGGGCGTTTTCTTCGCCATTCCGCTGGCGACGTTAATCAAGGCCGTTGTCCATGCCTGGCCGGATGCGCAGGTCGTTGACGAGTCCTGATGCGTTTATGTAACAGGTAAGGGGAAACGGTCTGTAAGTCGATGCGCTCTGGGCGGAAGGTAATAAGGTGGCGCGAGATAAAAAGGTGAGTGTAAAAAGGACGCTTATACAGACAGCCGATTACCCGGCCTACACACGGTAGGCCGGACAGGGCGTCAGCCGTCATCCGGCAGCGTGAAAGTCAGGCGTTTTCTTTCAGCCAGTTCAGCACCACATCGTGGTGATTACTGGTTTTGAAATCATCGAAAACGTGTTCAATCTTACCGTCAGCGTCAATCAGAAAACTGATGCGATGGATCCCATCATAGGTTTTCCCCATAAAGGATTTCTCGCCCCAGACGCCAAACTGCTCGCAGACCTGATGATCCTCGTCGGACAGCAGGGTAAAGTTGAGCAACTCTTTTTCGGCAAAACGGGAAAGCTTTTCAGGCTTGTCAGTGCTGATGCCCAGCACGTCTACGCCTGCTTTTTTCAGCTCATCCATGTTATCTCGCAGGCCACAGGCCTGAACGGTACAGCCTGGCGTCATGGCTTTCGGATAGAAATAGACCAGCACACGCTGTCCCTGGAAGTCGGTCAAATTTACTTGTTCTCCGTCTTGATCCGGCAAGCTAAATTTCGGTGCGATGTCACCGGCTTTCAGTGGATTCATTACTTAACTCCATCCTGTTCATCATGTTGGGAATAATTAACAACGTTAATACTGCCTTGTGCATTGAGTTCTGTACATAGTGCTTTAAAGGCCTGTTCAATATTTGCGGCATCATCCGACGCCGGACTGTGGGCGGTAATCTGGATGTATAACTGCGCCGCCTTATCATTTTCAGCAGGTTGCGTGCGCGAAACCAGTTCCGCAATGTTCATTCGATGGTTATCAAACAGGGCAGTAAATCGTTCAATTAAATGTGGCGAATCCGGTACATCCACCTGAACCCATACCGTTGCCGGCATTGGCGGACGGGGATGCGCCGTCGTGCGCTTCATCACAATCAATAAATCCAGCTCTGCACCTTTCAACGGCAGGGTCGATTCGATCAGGGTGATGGCATTCCAGGTACCCGACAGCAGCATGATAAACGTAAACTCATCGCCCAACATGGCCAGGCGACTGTCTTCGATATTACAGCCGCAACTGCTGACATGGCGGGTGATCGTGTTCACAATTCCAGGGCGATCGGCACCCAGCGCAGTAATAACCAGGTAATGTTGCGATGACGGTGTCAAACCTGTTCTTCCTTTGAGAGGTGGGGTAATCATAAGGAAAGCATAAAAAAAACCTGCATACAACAATCAGAAGGGCTCTCGTCGCTTGCTTTTATTGTCGTACCAAACGTAACATTGAGACACTTGTTTGCACAGAGGATGGCCCATGTTCACGGGAAGTATTGTCGCGCTTGTTACACCGATGGATGAAAAAGGTAATGTCTGCCGGTCAAGCCTGAAAAAACTGATTGATTATCATGTCGCCAGCGGCACCTCGGCGATCGTTTCTGTTGGCACTACCGGTGAGTCTGCCACGCTGAGTCATGACGAACATGGCGATGTGGTGATGATGACGCTGGAGCTGGCTGATGGGCGTATCCCGGTGATTGCCGGTACGGGCGCGAACGCGACCGCAGAAGCCATTAGTCTGACGCAGCGTTTCAATGACAGCGGAATTGTCGGCTGTCTGACGGTTACGCCTTACTACAACCGTCCGACTCAGGAAGGTCTGTTCCAGCATTTCAAAGCCATCGCGGAACATACTGACCTGCCGCAAATTCTGTATAATGTGCCATCCCGTACCGGTTGCGATATGCTGCCTGAAACCGTTGGTCGTCTGGCGGAATTAAAAAATATTGTCGCAATTAAAGAGGCGACAGGGAACTTAAGTCGGGTTCACCAGATCAAAGAGCTGGTTTCAGATGATTTTCTGCTGCTCAGCGGCGATGACGCGACCGCGATGGACTTTATGCAGTTAGGCGGTCATGGCGTGATCTCCGTGACGTCTAACGTTGCGGCGCGTGATATGGCGGAAATGTGCAAACTGGCGGCGGAAGGGCGTTTTGCCGAGGCGCGTACCATTAACCAGCGTCTGATGCCGTTACATAACAAACTGTTTGTCGAACCCAACCCTATCCCGGTGAAATGGGCATGTAAGGCGTTGGGCCTTGTGGCGACCGATACGCTGCGCTTGCCGATGACACCGATCACGGACAATGGTCGTGAAATTGTCAAAGCGGCGCTCAAGCATGCCGGTTTGCTGTAAAGTTTAGGGAGATTTGATGGCTTACTCAGTACAAAAGTCGCGCCTGGCCAGGGTTGCGGGTGTTTCGCTTGTTTTGCTGCTCGCGGCCTGTAGTTCTGACTCGCGCTACAAGCGCCAGGTGAGTGGTGATGAATCCTATCTGGAAGCCGCACCGCTTGCTGAACTTCATGCGCCTGCCGGTATGATTCTGCCGGTGACCACGAGCGACTATAACATTCCGGTCACCAACGGCAGTGGTGCCGTAGGGAAAGCGCTGGATATCCGTCCGCCGGCACAGCCGCTGGCGCTGGTTTCCGGTGCCCGGACCCAGTTCGCGGGCGATACCGCTACGCTGCTGGTGGAGAACGGGCGTGGAAATACGCTGTGGCCGCAGGTGGTCAGCGTGATTCAGTCTAAAAACTACACGATTGAAAAACGTGATGATGCCAGCCAGACGCTGACAACCGGTTGGGTTGACTGGAACCGTCTGGACGAAGATGAGCAGTACCGTGGCCGTTATCAAATCTCGGTTAAACCGCAGGGCTATCAGCAGGCGGTGATGGTGAAACTGGTCAACCTTGAGCAGGCCGGTAAGCCTGTGGCGGATGCCGCTTCACTGCAGCGTTATAGCACTGAGATGATGAACGTGATTTCTGCGGGCCTCGATAAAACCGCGACTGACGCCGCGAATGCTGCGCAGAACCGTTCTGCCGCTACGATGGATGTGCAGAGCGCCGCTGATGACACCGGTTTACCGATGCTGGTGGTGCGTGGCCCATTCAACGTCGTCTGGCAGCGCCTCCCGGCAGCACTGGAGAAAGTCGGCATGAAAGTGACCGACAGCACCCGCTCGCAGGGGAGCCTGGCCGTCACCTACAAACCGCTGTCCGATAGCGGCTGGCAGGAGCTGGGCGCTCGCGATCCGGGGCTCTCTTCCGGTGACTACAAACTGCAGGTCGGTGATTTAGACAACCGCAGCAGCTTGCAGTTTATCGATCCGAAGGGGCATACCCTGACGCAGAGCCAGAACGACGCGCTGGTTGCTATCTTCCAGGCAGCGTTTAGCAAGTAAAAAAACAGGGCTGGAGAAATCCGGCCCTTTTTATTTCCGTGCTACGCAAACGTGTGCGTGGCATAATATTCCCCGTTTTGAATACAAATGATCACACCCAGGAGTAATGAAGATGCAAAAGCAAGCTGAGTTGTATCGTGGTAAAGCGAAGACCGTATACAGCACGGAAAACCCGGACCTGTTGGTGCTCGAATTCCGCAATGATACGTCAGCAGGGGATGGCGCGCGCATTGAGCAGTTCGATCGTAAAGGCATGGTGAACAACAAGTTCAACTATTTCATCATGACCAAACTGGCTGAAGCGGGTATCCCGACGCAGATGGAGCGACTGCTCTCCGATACCGAATGTCTGGTGAAAAAGCTGGATATGGTGCCGGTCGAGTGCGTGGTGCGTAACCGTGCGGCAGGCTCTCTGGTTAAACGTCTGGGTATTGAAGAGGGCATCGAACTGAATCCGCCGTTATTCGACCTGTTCCTGAAAAACGATGCAATGCATGACCCAATGGTCAACGATTCCTACTGCGAAACCTTTGGTTGGGTGAGCAAAGAGAATCTGGCGCGAATGAAAGAGCTGACCTATAAAGCGAACGATGTGCTGAAAAAAATGTTCGATGACGCAGGACTGATTCTCGTCGACTTCAAACTGGAGTTCGGTCTGTACAAAGGCGAAGTGGTGCTCGGCGATGAATTCTCTCCGGACGGTAGCCGTCTGTGGGACAAAGAGACCCTCGAGAAAATGGACAAAGATCGTTTCCGTCAGAGCCTGGGTGGCCTGATTGAAGCCTATGAAACTGTAGCGCGTCGTTTGGGTGTGAATCTCGACTAACTCACCTTTCGGGTCGGGGACGCTCTCCGGCCCGCTCTTCGCACTTCAATCGCGCTTTCCTGTGGTAATCTTCCGCTGAACCGCCTACGATCATCATCATAACGAATATATTGTTGAGGTGAGTATGCGCTGGCAAGGGCGTCGTGAAAGTGACAATGTGGAAGACAGGCGCAGCAGCTCGGGCGGTGGCCCCTCTCTGGGCGGGCCAGGATTTCGTCTGCCGAGCGGCAAAGGCGGGATTATTCTGCTCATCGTTGTGCTGGTTGCCGGGTATTATGGCGTCGATTTAACCGGACTGATGACAGGACAACCGGTCTCTCAGCAGCAGTCTCAGCGTTCTATCAGCCCGAATGAAGACGAAGCGGCAAAATTTACCTCGGTGATTCTGGCAACGACAGAAGACTCCTGGGGACAGCAGTTTGAAAAAATGGGTCGCACTTACCAACCGCCAAAGCTCGTGATGTACCGCGGGGCAACGCGTACCGGCTGCGGTACCGGACAATCCATCATGGGGCCGTTTTATTGCCCGGCGGATAGCACGGTCTATATCGATCTCTCTTTCTACGATGACATGAAAGACAAACTGGGCGCGGACGGTGATTTCGCTCAGGGTTATGTGATTGCTCATGAAGTCGGTCATCACGTCCAGAAACTGCTGGGCATCGAGCCGAAGGTGCGTCAGATGCAGCAGAACGCCTCGCAGGCAGAAATCAACCAACTCTCTGTGCGTATGGAGCTGCAGGCAGACTGCTTTGCCGGTGTCTGGGGCAACAGCATGCAGCAGCAGGGCGTACTGGAATCCGGCGATCTGGAAGAGGCGCTGAATGCCGCCGAAGCGATTGGCGACGATCGCCTCCAGCAGCAAAGTCAGGGACGCGTCGTTCCGGACAGCTTCACCCACGGGACGTCAGAGCAGCGCTATCGCTGGTTTAAGCGCGGTTTCGATAGCGGCAATCCGGCGCAATGTAATACCTTTGGTAAAGGTTTTTAACTTCTGAGGCAGGGATGTCTGGTTATACCGCGCTGAATGCGTTAACCGCGCAAATGACCCGCGAGGGGATTCGCCGCCTGCTGGTGCTGAGCGGCGAGGCGTCCTGGTGTCATGAACAAGTCCAACACCTGCGTGACGCGTTGCCCGGTGACTGGCTATGGGTTTCCCCTGATGCGGCCGCCGAACCCTGCTGCACGCCGCTGGCGCTGCAAACGTTACTGGGACGTGAATTCCACCATGCCGTTTTCGACGCTCTGGCCGGGTTTGATGCGGCGGCCTTTGCTGCCTTAAGCGGAACGCTGCGTGCGGGCAGTTGGCTGGTGTTGCTCACGCCGCCACTGGCACGCTGGCATCTCTGTCCTGATAATGATTCGCTGCGCTGGAGCGACTGCGCACAACCTATTGCGACCCCCCATTTTATCCACCGCATCCGTCGCCTGATCGTGGCGGATGAGCAGACGCTGTGCTGGCAGCAGTCGCAGCCGTTTTGCGTACCGCATTTTCCAGAACGTCCTCACTGGCAGTCCGCAACCGGTGCGCCGCTGCCGGAACAGGCAGCCATTCTGACGCAACTGCTACAGATGCCCGAAGGAATCGCCACGGTGACCGCCGCGCGCGGGCGCGGGAAATCGGCGCTGGCCGGTCAGTTGATTTCGCGTATTGCGGGCAACGCCCTTGTGACGGCGCCGGCGAAAGCGGCAACGGACGTGCTGGCGCAATTTGCCGGTGACCGCTTCCGCTTTATGGCGCCAGATGCGCTGCTGAGCGCGGAGGCTGATGCCGACTGGCTGGTGGTGGATGAGGCGGCGGCGATCCCTGCGCCGCTCCTTCAGCGTCTTGTTTCCCGTTTCCCGCGCACCTTACTGACAACGACCGTACAGGGCTACGAAGGCACCGGACGCGGCTTTTTGTTGAAATTTTGCGCCCGCTTCCCGGAACTACAGCGTTATGAACTTCAGCAACCTGTCCGCTGGGCGCAGGGATGTCCGCTGGAGAAATGGGTCAGCGATGCGCTGGTTTTTGATGATGACCATTTTGCGACCACTCCGCAGGGCAGCATTGTGATTACGCCTTTTGAACAAGATGCCTGGCAGACGCAACCGGAAATGCCTCTGGCGGTCTATCGGCTGCTTTCCGGGGCGCACTATCGTACCTCTCCGCTGGATCTCCGCCGGATGATGGATGCGCCGGGGCAGCATTTTTTCCGCGCCACCTGTGACAGGGAAATTGTCGGGGCGCTCTGGCTGGTTGAGGAAGGCGGCCTTGCTGCCGAACTCAGTCAGGCGGTCTGGGCGGGATTTCGGCGACCGCGGGGGAACCTCGTCGCGCAGTCGCTGGCGGCACACGGCGGCGATCCGCTGGCGGCTACCCTGACCGGTCGTCGAATCAGTCGTATTGCCGTCCATCCGGGACGCCAGCGTGAGGGCATTGGGCAACAGCTGATCGCGCAGGCCCATGCGGCACACTGTGACTATCTTTCCGTGAGCTTTGGCTATACGCCTGAGCTGTGGCGCTTCTGGCAGCGCTGTGGCTTTATTCTGGTGCGCGTAGGCAACCACAAGGAGGCCAGTAGCGGCTGCTATACCGCAATGGCGCTCTTACCGCTAAACGCGGCAGGCAGACGCCTTGCCGAATATGAGCACCACCGTTTGCGTCGCGATGCGGATATTCTTGCGTGGTGGAATGGGGAGGCGATCCCGGTTGAGTCGCTGAAAGCGACTACGCTTAATGAAGATGACTGGCAGACGCTGGCGGGGTTTGCTTTCGCGCACCGTCCATTGCTGACCTCTCTCGGCGGTCTGAGCCGCCTGCTGGCGACCAGCGCGTTGCCGCTACCGGCGCTGCGGGGCAGTCTGCAAGCACGCCTCAGCGATGCAGCGCTCTGCCTGACATTGCGCCTTTCAGGGCGCAAAGCACTGTTGAAGCGTCAGCGGGAAGAGGCGGCGCAGGCATTAGCCGGGCTGGATCCCGCGCGGATTGAGCATGACCGTAATCGGATTCTGCAATGGCAATTTTTTCACTAACTCCTTCAATTTTCTGGCATGGTCATTGCGATTGAGCAGCGTAGAATTAACGACATCAGTTAAGGAGATCGCCATGAAACATGACCATTTTGTTGTTCAAAGTCCGGCCCAACCTGCTCAACAGCTGTTGCTGCTGTTTCATGGCGTGGGCGATAACCCCGTCGCGATGGGTGAGATAGGGTCGTGGTTTGCCCCTCTCTTCCCGGACGCGCTGGTGGTCAGTATCGGCGGCGTTGAGCCGAGCGGTCCGGCATCCGGGCGGCAGTGGTTTTCCGTGCAAGGGGTGACGGAAGAGAATCGCCAGGCGCGGATTGACGCTATCATGCCGGTGTTTATCGAAACCGTACGCTACTGGCAAAAACAGAGTGGCGTAGGGGCGAATGCCACGGCGTTGATTGGTTTCTCTCAGGGCGCGATTATGGCGCTGGAGAGCATCAAAGCCGAGCCCGGTCTGGCCTCGCGGGTGATTGCGTTTAACGGACGCTATGCCAGCCTGCCGGAAAGCGCATCGACTGCCACTACGATCCACTTGATCCACGGTGGTGAAGATCGGGTCATTGAGCTTTCGCATGCGGTAGCCGCCCAGGACGCGCTGTTAAGTGCGGGCGGGGATGTCACGCTGGATATTGTGGAAGACCTCGGTCACGCGATTGACGACCGTAGCATGCAGTTTGCTCTCGATCATTTGCGCTATACCGTGCCGAAGCACTACTTTGACGAAGCGCTCAGCGGCGGTACGCCGAACGATGATGACGTGATTGAGATGATCTAAAAAATAAAGCCGGAATGGGGAACCCTTCCGGCCTTTGTTTATTTCTTCGGTTGGTCTTTCTTCGGCCAATCGTCGTCGTCATCCCACTTATCGTTGAAATCACGATGCGGGGGAAGCTCCGGTTTATTCGCGAGGAATTTTTTGTGGTCGACGCTTTTGAGATCCTTGATCACATTCAGCAGTACACCTACCAAAAACACCAGCACCAGAATCCACCAATATTTTGCCAGCCAGTCCATGCGCATTACCTCTTGCAGGAACCTCGTCAGGCGACGAGTTGTTCCATTATACGTTGATACATACGGGCAAGCAGTTGCAGGTCGGCGGCGTTCACGCATTCATTGATTTTATGAATCGTGGCATTCACCGGACCGAGCTCCACGACCTGCGCCCCCATACGAGCGATAAACCGTCCATCAGACGTACCGCCCGTGGTCAGTAACTGCGGTTTAATTTCATTATAGTGCTCGATAGCGTTCACGACCGCATCCACCAGCTTCCCGCGATCGGTCAGGAACGGCTGGCCAGAGAGCCACCAGTCAACGGTATAGCGCAACTGATGCTTTTCGAGCAGCGCGTGCACTCGCGCTTTGATCATCTCGTCGGTCAGTTCGGTACTGAAACGGAAGTTGAACTGCACAAACAGTTCACCGGGGATGACGTTATTGCTACCGGTACCCGCCTGAACATTGGCAATCTGCATGCTGGTGGCCGGGAAAAATTCATTGCCCTGATCCCACTCAATATTCACCAGTTCATTGAGCATGGGCGCGGCGCGGTGTACCGGGTTATCCGCCAGGTGTGGATAGGCGACGTGACCCTGCACGCCGTGGATGGTCAGGTTGCAGGTGAGCGATCCGCGACGACCGTTTTTCACCACGTCACCCACGACTTCGGTACTTGAGGGTTCGCCAACCAGACAGTAATCCAGGCGCTCATGACGCGCCATCAGCGCCTCGACAACCTTGACGGTACCGTTTTTCGCGCTGGCCTCTTCATCGGAGGTGATCAGAAACGCCAGCCGTCCTTTGTGGTTCGGGTGCTGAGCGACAAAGCGCTCTGCCGCCACCACCATGGCCGCCAGCGAACCTTTCATATCCGCCGCGCCGCGGCCGAACAACATCCCGTCGCGAATGGTCGGCTCAAAAGGTGGGTTGATCCAGCGGTCGGCATCGCCCGCCGGCACGACGTCGGTGTGACCGGCAAACGCCAGCGTCTCCCCCTGTCCGCGCCATGCCCAAAAATTCTGTGTATCCGCAAAATCCATGCGCTCAACGGTAAAACCGATCGCGCGCAGGCGTTCAATCATCAACGCCTGACATCCCGCATCATCCGGGCTCAGGGAAGGGCGGCGAATAAGCTGCTGTGTCAGCTCAATAACCGGGCACGACATAGACTACACCTCGTCAAAAAACTGCTGATAACTGGATTCACTAAAACCCAGCAGCATAGGCTTCCCGGGCGCGCAGAGCAATGGGCGTTTGATGATTGCCGGCATTTCAGTCATTAATGCGGCGGCAGACGCGGCATCGGTGATATGACTGCGTGCGGTTTCATCCAGTTTTCGCCACGTTGTCCCACGGGTGTTGAGAAGCGATTCCCACCCTAATTCATTGATAAATGAAGTGAGAAGTGTGTTGTCCAGCCCATCGACACGGTAATCGTGAAAACGGTAGTCAATGCCACGCGCTTCCAGCCAGCGGCGGGCCTTTTTAATGGTGTCGCAATTTTTAATACCGTAGAGGGTAATCATGTGCATCCTTATTAACGTAAACTGATTATATAATCATCAATATCGTTACGTCCGATAATACATCTTGTCATTTAATCGTGATCGGTAAATATAACATTGTTGAAGTAATGTGAATAATAATTCCTGAATTTGTTGGAATTTTCGTCTTAATCAAAATTCGGAATTTCTCCCTTGCAGCCATCTGTTTTTTAATCGAAATTGAAGAAGTACCAGATAAGGTATGATTGTTTCGAATTATTGCTGTATGTCACATAAAATTTATGGGTACCGCGCCATAGTGATGACATCACCCCACACCCCGGAGGATGTAATCACAGCAATTGGTTAATTTGTCTTCACCAGGAGATAATGTTTTTGTAGAATACGCATAATAAAAAGCAGAGGTTGTTATGATTGAACGCGAACTGGGGAACTGGAAAGATTTTATCGAAGTTATGCTTCGCAAATAAATTTCTGGAAGGATGACCAAATAACAGAACACACCGTGTGAGATTCATCACACAGAAAGGGCGACCCGTTGGCAGGTCGCCTTTTTTTGTCTCTTATTCCGGACGCGGCTTCAGTGGGAAGCGGCGACGGACCAGCACGAAAAACAGCGGCACAAAGTAGATTGCCAGTACCTGTCTCTTNCCGCCCATGACGCCCGTCCCGACGGCGTGTTGACCGCCGGAACCCGCCCCGCTGCTGATGGCCATCGGCAACACGCCGAAGATAAACGCCAGCGAGGTCATCAGGATCGGACGTAAGCGCTGCCGACACGCATGTAGCGTCGCATCCAGCAGATCGTGTCCTTTCTCGTTCATCTCATTGGCAAATTCAACGATCAAAATGGCGTTCTTCGCCGAAAGCCCAATGACCGTCAACAGCCCGACCTGGAAATAGACATCGTTTTCCAGACCCCGCATCCAGGTCGCAAGCAGCGCGCCGATGACCCCCAACGGCACCACCAGCATCACCGAGAACGGTACTGACCAGCTTTCATACAGCGCGGCCAGGCACAGGAATACCACCAACAGTGAAATGGCATACAGGGCCGGAGCCTGCGCTCCGGAGAGTCGCTCCTGGTACGACATGGCGGTCCATTCCAGACCAAATCCGGTCGGCAACTGACGCACCAGCGACTCCATCACATCCATCGCTGTCCCGGTACTCACCCCAGGTGCGGCTTCACCGACAATTTCGACGGCAGAATAGCCGTTGTAGCGCTCCAGACGTGGAGAACCGGTCTCCCAGCGAGAGGTGGCGAAGGCGGAGAAAGGCACCATGCCACCGCTGTTATTGCGCACGTACCACAGGTTGATGTCGTCTGGCAGCATGCGGTATTTCGCTGCCGCCTGGACGTAGACCTTTTTCACGCGGCCACGGTCCATAAAGTCGTTGACGTAGCTCGATCCCCAGGCGGTCTGCAACGTATCGTTGATGTCGTCAATGGATACACCCAGCGCCTGCGCTTTGCGTTGGTCGACATCAATTTGCAGCTGAGGACTGTCGTCCAGACCGTTGTGGCGCACACGGGTCAGGGCGCTATCCTGCGACGCCAGGCGAAGCAGTTGGTCACGCGCGGCCATTAAGGCATCATGACCGGCGCCGGCGTGATCCTGCAGTTCCATATCAAAACCTGCGGAACTGCCGAGACCGCTGATGGCAGGCGGGCTGCTGGCGAACACGCGCGCCTCTTTGATATTGTTAAACGCCTTCGTCGCACGTTCGATAATAGCAAACGAGGTGCCAGTCGTCGGGTCGCGTTCGCTCCAGTCTTTCAGGCGTACAAACATACGCGCCACGTTCTGACCGTTGCCCCCCGGGCCGGAACCGACCGTCGCAAAGACGGACTGGACGGTATCCTTTTCGTGGGTGAAATAATATTTCTCGACTTCCTGTACCACTTTTAAGGTTTGTTGCTGCGTGGAGCCGCTTGGCAACTGAACTGAGGTGATAAACATACCGCGATCTTCCAGCGGCAGGAACGAGGTCGGCAGACGCAGGAACAGAACCACCATCGCGCCAAGCAGCAGCACATAAATCAGGATCCAGCGCAGGCTGCGATGCAGAATTTTAGCCACGCCTTTTTCGTAGCGTTCGGCGTTACGGTTGAAGGTGCGGTTAAACCAGCCGAAGAAACCGGTTTGCCCGTGATGCTCGCCTTTGTGCAGCGGTTTAAGCAGGGTGGCGCACAGGGCAGGGGTGAGGATCATCGCCACCAGAACGGAAAGCACCATCGCCGCCACAATGGTAATAGAGAACTGACGGTAGATTGCCCCGGTAGTCCCGCCAAAGAAGGCCATCGGTACGAAGACGGCTGACAGCACCATCGCGATACCAACCAGCGCGCCCTGAATTTGTCCCATCGATTTTCGTGTCGCCTCGCGCGGCGTGAGGCCTTCCTCACTCATAATACGCTCGACGTTTTCCACGACCACGATGGCGTCATCCACCAGCAGGCCGATCGCCAGTACCATCGCAAACATGGTCAGGGTATTGATGCTGTAGCCGAAGGCATAGAGCACCGAAAACGTCCCCATCAGCACCACCGGTACGGCAATGGTGGGGATCAGCGTGGCGCGGAAATTTTGCAGGAACAGGTACATCACGAGGAACACCAGCGCGATGGCTTCCAGCAGTGTTTTCACCACGTCTTCAATAGAAGCTTTAACGAAGGAGGTGGTTTCATAGGCCACCTTGTATTCCAGACCGTGTGGGAAATACTGCGCCAGTTCATCCAGACGCTTAATCACCTGAGTCGCGGTGGCCATTTCGTTGGCCCCCGATGCCAGTTTTACTCCAAGCCCGGAGGCCGCATTACCATTAAAACGGCTGAGATAGTCATACTTCTCCGCCCCCATTTCGACAGTGGCAACATCGCCTAAGGTCACTTCTGAGCCATCCTGATTGACGCGCAGCGTAATGGCACGAAACTGCTCCGGCGTTTGCAGCAGCGACTGGGCATTAATGGTGGCGTTCAGCGCCTGGGTATCAATGGAAGGGGTTCCGCCAAGCTGTCCAACGGCGATCTGCGCGTTCTGCGACTCAATGGCGTCGGTGACATCTTTCGCGGTCATCTGGAAGCTGTTGAGCTTTGCCGGATCCAGCCAGATGCGCATGGAATATTGCGAGCCGTAGGCATCGATATCGCCGACGCCGCTCACCCGGCTGAGCGGATCCTGAATATTACTGGCGACGTAGTCCGCGATATCCTGCTTATCCATCGACCCGTCGGTGGAGACAAAAGCAATCGTCAGGATGTTGGTATCTCCGGTCTTACGAACCGTGACGCCCTGGTTCTGTACCGCCTGCGGCAGCTTACGCATCGCCGACTGTAACTGGTTCTGGACCTGTTGTACGGCTTCATCCGGATCGGTGCCCGCCACGAAGCTCAGCGTGACCGACGCTTGTCCGGTGCCGCTGCTTTGCGATGACATGTACATCAGATTATCGAGGCCGGTCATGTTCTGCTCAATGACCTGGGTGACGGTGTTTTCCAGCGTTTGGGCGGAGGCGCCGGGATAGCTTGCCGTGATGCGCACGTTTGGCGGCGCCAGATCCGGATATTGCTCCACCGGCAAAGAGAAAATAGCCAGGGTACCTGTCAGGCACAACAGGATAGCCAGCACCCAGGCAAATATGGGGCGATCGATAAAGAAATTCGCCATCAGAAAGAGGACCTCATTATTCTACATATCTTTATAGGTATGACTTGCTTCACTGTAGCGGGAAGCTACGAGTCAAACGTGGAGAAAAAAAGGAGATAATGTAAATTATCATGCCTGATTACAGCGTTTGTCAGCTTCCCGCACGCTCACGTCCGGTTTTGTGCGATTTTATGTCAGATGACTCGCATCCTCTTCTGATTCTGTCGAGCGAAAGCTAATGCTCACTAACGTCCCGCCGCCAGAAGGCTGCGAGAAACTTAACGTGCCGCCAAGACGTTCCGCGCGCTCGCGCATAATGTTCAGGCCATAATGCCCCGCCGGTTCGTTAGGCTCGCCAATGCCCACGCCGTTATCGCGAATATACACCGTGTGATTGCCATCCGGCGCCGTCACACAGCTGACGGCAATCTCACTGGCACTGGCGTGCTTCATCGCGTTGAGCACCGCTTCCCGGATAATCTGTAATAAATGGACCTGCATCTGCGCATCGAGCGCCAGCGTCGGCAACCGGCAGTCCAGAGTGAGTTTAGCGGCAGTTTGCCCTTGTAGCGCTTCGAGCATTTCATGCAGCGCGGAGGGTAAATCGGCCTGCTGCAACGTCAGACGGAAGGTGGTCAGCAGTTCACGCAACTGACGATAGGCATCGTTCAGCGCCCGCGAGAAGTCATCCATAATGGCCTGCGCCGGGGCGTTATCCTCCGGAATGGCGCGCTTGAGCAGCGTCAACTGAATGCGCAGATACGAGAGCACCTGCGCCAGAGAGTCATGCAGTTCGCGGGCAATGGTGGCGCGCTCTTCCATCAGCAACAGTTGCTGGAAGTGTTTCTGCGCATGGTTGAAGTACAGGCCGCGCCCCAGCATGGTCGATACGCTGTTTAACAGCGGGATCGCGCTGGCGACATGCTGACTTTGCCAGTGCAGCTCGCCATAGACCGTCTCCTGCATGGTCACCGGCAGGATTTGCATCGGCAGATCGGCCTGTTTTTCACCCTCACTGATACGCCAGTTTTCCCCGACGGTCAGCTCAAGAAATTGTGCCGCTTCGTTATCACGGACAATCTGCAAAATATGGCGGAAGCAGTGCACATCAATCTGACTGGTATTCAGCGCCTGAGAACACTGGTACAGCACTTCCAGACGCCGTTTGGCTTCATGGAGATCGTGGGTCTTTTCTTCGACCTTCGCTTCCAGCGAGCGGTACAGCTTATGCAACTCGCTCGACATCTGATTAAAGGTCTTCGCCAGTAACCCCAGCTCGTTGGGAAGGTGCGTATCCAGCGGTGGCGAGTCAAACTGACCGTGTTCAATACGCTGACTGGCCATCACTAGTTGATTCAGTGGGCGCACAACCTGATGACGAATACGGCGCAGGGTGAAAAAGACGAGGGTAAAAATCCCGATACCGCCCGCCAGCGAGATCCCCACCACCAGCATCACTTTGCGTTCGGCATAGTGCTGCAAGGCCAGCACGAAGAGATCGATCTTATCGACGTAGGCGTTAATGTTGTTCTGATACCACTGCAGATCACCATCAATCAGGCGGGGATTCATCTCCAGCCAGTTGGCGTGCAGTTGCGCGTAGCGACCTTTCACCGCCTGAGGCACATACCAGGCATTAAGATTGCTTAACGCCGGTGAGTTGAGGGCCTGCTGAAAGAGCTGGCGATGGGCGTTTAATTGTGGGCTGTGGCTTTGCAGATCGTACCCCAGACGATAGCTCTGCATACGTAATGAACCCGCCACGTTAATGGCTTCGGCATCCCGCAGGCTGCTGGCCAGCGTCAGTAACGCAACGCCGGTCGAGAGAATCGAGAGCAGGACAATGTAAAAAAAAGCCCGGGCCAGACTGGCCGAGACGGGGCGTTTGACGATCACACGCGTAATTTCCTTTAAAAGTGCTTACGGTAAAAATCTCTCGCAGATCTGAAACGTAATTTCACTCTGGCTGAAATAAATTGATCTGCCACAGGTTCTGTAGAAATAGTTGTGCTTCCTGGGCAAATGAACATTGCCGACGTGTGGTCAGTCGGTTAATAACAACACTTATATAAAGAATAAGGTTTTTACAACCAAAAAAGAAGGTCGCCATGAACCGTTTTATTATGGCCAACAGCCAACAGTGCCTGGGATGCCATGCCTGTGAAGTTGCTTGCGTTTTGGCCCACAATGAAGAGCAACATGTCCTTAGCCAACGTCACTACCAGCCCCGGATCACGGTTATCAAGCATCAGCATCAGCGAAGTGCAGTGACCTGTCACCATTGCGAAGATGCTCCCTGCGCCCGCAGTTGTCCGAATGGAGCGATAAGCCACGTTAACGACAGCGTGCAGGTCAATCAGCAAAAGTGTATCGGCTGTAAATCCTGCGTGGTGGCCTGTCCGTTCGGCACCATGCAAATCGTCCTGACGCCCGTCGCCAAAGGTCAGGTCAAAGCGACGGCGCATAAATGTGACCTCTGCCAGGGGCGGGAAAATGGACCGGCCTGTGTGGAGAATTGTCCTGCGGACGCGCTGCAACTGGTGACGGAAGGGTCGTTAACCCGGCTGGCGAAAGCGCGACGTTTACGTACCGCCCGGCAGGAGAATCAGCCGTGGCATGCGGATGCGACGGCGACCGCTTTCTCCACCATGAGCAAAATTGAGCAAATGCGCGCGACGCCTGCGCGTGGTGAACCGGATAAACTGGCTATCGATGCGCGAAAAGTCAGCTTTGACGAAATCTATCTGCCGTTTCGCACGGCTCAGGCGGAGCAGGAAGCCTCTCGCTGCCTGAAGTGCGGTGAGCACAGCATTTGTGAATGGACTTGCCCGCTGCATAACCACATCCCTCAGTGGATTGAACTGGTAAAAGCCGGAAACATTGATGCGGCGGTGGAATTGTCTCACCAGACGAACTGTTTGCCGGAAATCACCGGGCGCGTTTGTCCGCAAGACCGACTGTGTGAAGGCGCCTGTACGGTGCGCGACGAGCATGGCGCGGTGACGATCGGCAACATTGAACGTTACATTTCCGACCGCGCGCTGGGTAAAGGCTGGCGGCCGGATCTGAGCCATGTCCAGAAGGTCGATAAGCGCGTGGCGATTATTGGCGCCGGTCCGGCAGGGCTTGCCTGCGCCGACGTGCTGGCGCGTCGCGGCGTCAGCGCCACGGTTTTTGATCGTCATCCCGAAATAGGCGGACTGCTGACCTTTGGCATCCCGGCCTTCAAACTGGATAAATCACTGCTGGCGCGCCGTCGGGAAATTTTCAGCGCGATGGGGATCCAGTTTGAGCTGAACTGCGAAGTGGGCAGGGATGTGAAAATGGAGGCGCTGCTGGAGGATTACGACGCCGTATTTGTCGGCGTGGGAACCTATCGTTCGATGAAGGCCGACCTGCCCAACGAAGATGCGCCGGGCGTCTACGACGCGCTGCCATTCCTGATCGCGAATACCAAACAGGTGATGGGACTGGACGAATGTCCTGAAGAGCCGTACATCGACACCGCCGGACTCAACGTGGTGGTGTTGGGCGGCGGTGACACGGCGATGGACTGTGTCCGTACCGCGCTGCGTCATGGCGCAAGCCAGGTCACCTGCGCCTACCGCCGTGACGAAGCCAACATGCCAGGTTCGAAGAAAGAGGTGAAAAACGCGCGTGAGGAAGGGGCTAACTTCGAGTTCAACGTGCAGCCGGTCGATCTGGAACTGAGCGCGGACGGGCGCGTTTGTGGCATTCGTTTGCTGCGTACGCAGTTGGGTGAGCCGGATGCCCAGGGACGCCGCCGTCCGGTGCCGATTGCCGGCAGTGAGTTTGTGATGCCGGCAGATGCCGTGATCATGGCGTTTGGTTTCCATCCGCACGGGATGCCGTGGCTGGAGAGCCATGGAGTGCAAGTGGACAACTGGGGTCGCATCGCGGCAAACGTGGAGAGTGCATACCGTTACCAGACCACTAACCCGAAAATCTTTGCTGGCGGCGATGCCGTTCGCGGCGCCGATCTGGTGGTCACCGCGATGGCAGAAGGACGCCATGCGGCGCAGGGGATCGTCGACTGGCTGGGGCTGTAAACGTTTGACTATGCCGTAGGCCGGATAAGGCGTCGCCGACATCCGACCTATCCGCGCCTGATGGCGCGGCGCTTATCAGGTCTACAATTCACCTCTGTCCGGCACAAATCAGCCTTATCTTACACAGACAAAACCGGCTTCACGGCGTAGTATAATTTCTCTTCTTACGCTGTGGAGCCGATATGTCGCAAAAAATCACCCTCGTTAAAGACAAAGTCCTTTCTGATAACTATTTCATCCTGCGCAATATTACCTACGATCTGACCCGCTCGAACGGCGACGTCATCCGCCACAAACGTGAAGTGTACGATCGTGGTAATGGGGCAACGATCCTGTTGTACAACGCAGAGAAAAAGACCGTCGTGTTGATTCGTCAGTTCCGCGTAGCGACGTGGGTGAACGGTAACGAAAGCGGGCAGTTGATTGAAACCTGCGCCGGATTACTGGACAACGACGAGCCGGAAGCCTGCATTCGCAAAGAGGCCATTGAAGAGACGGGCTATGAAGTGGGCGAGGTGCGTAAGCTCTTTGAGCTGTACATGTCTCCCGGCGGTGTGACAGAGCTGATTCACTTTTTTATCGCCGAATACAGCGAAAGCCAGCGTGCTAATGCTGGCGGTGGCGTCGAAGATGAAGACATTACTGTACTGGAATTGCCGTTTACCCAGGCGCTGGAAATGATTAAAACCGGTGAGATACGAGACGGTAAGACCGTGTTATTGCTCAACTATTTGCAATCTTCCCATTTAATGGATTGATAAATAAGGTTTATATTTCTTTACGAATTATTGAATCTATCCGACAAATCCGATTGAGCATGGTTAACAGCGCAACGAAGATACGACCTGTGTTGTTCGTTTGACTTCTGGGGTTATTACCGTCCATGCGCTATCG
>NNCF01144373.1:0-14297 GCA_002313205.1 Laupala kohalensis
AACTGAATAGGCAGTGAAAAGCAAGTGAAAGAGAAATGCGGGTAAAACACGAAACAAATGCGGGTAAAAAGCAAAAGAAATGCGAGTGAAGACGTAAGTAAAAAGCGAGGAAACACCGAGTGAAAACCGAGTGAAAACCGAGTGAAAACCGAGTGAAAATCGAGTGAAAACCGAGTGAAAACCGTGCGAAAACCGAGTGAAAACCGAGTGAAAACCGAGTGAAAAGCGAGTGAAAAGCGAGTGAACAGCTAGTAAAAAGGGAGTAAAAAAGGAGTAAATAGCGAGTGAAAAGCGAGTGAAAAGCGAGTGAAAACACGAGTGAAAACAGGAGTAAAATCGCGAGAGAAAACGCGAGTGAAAACGCAAGTGAAAACGCAAATGAAAACGCGAATGAAAAACAAGTGAAAATTCAAATGAAAAGCGAGTGAAAACGAGAGTGAGAAACGAGTGAGATGCGAGTGAACACCGAGTGAAAACCGAGTGAAANAAAACGAGTGAAAACCGAGTGTAAAACGAAAGAAAAGCGAGTAAAATTAGGATGAAAAGCGAGTAAAATGCTAGTGAAAATGCGAGTGAAAAGCAAGTGAATAGGGAGTGAAAACCAAGTAAATAGCGAGTGAGAAAAAAGTGAATAAGGAGTGAAAAGCAAGTGAATAGGGAATGAAAAGCAAGTGAATAGGCAATGAAAAGCAAGTGAAGAGCGAGTGAAATGCGGGTAAAAATCGACTGAAATGCGAGAGAAAACGCAAATGAAAAGCGAGTAAAATACAAATGAAAACGCAAGTGAAAAGCGAGTGAAAAGCGAGTGAAGAGCGAGTGAAAAGCGAGTGAAAAGCAAATAAAAAAAGAGTGAAAAGCGAGTGAAATGCAGGTAAAAGGAGAGTGAAAGGCGAATGAAAAACGAGTGAAAACGCGAGTGAAAAAGCGAATAAAAAACAGAGTGATCCGCGAGTTAAAAGCAAGTAAATGGCGAGTGAAATGCTTGTGAAATGCGGGTGAAAAACGAGTGAAATGCGAGTGAAAAACGAGTAAAAAGGGAGTGATAAACGAGTAAAGAGGGAGTAAAAAGCGAGAGAAATGCAGGTGAAAGGAGAGTTAAAGGAAAATGAAAAACGAGTGAAAAGGCGAGTAAAAAAGCGAGTGATCCGCCAGTTAAAACCAAGTGAAAACCGAGTATAATGCGGGTGAAATGCGGGTAAAAATCGAGTGAAATGCGAGAGAAGACGCAAATGAAATGCGAGTAAATGCAAATGAAAACGCAAGAGAAAAGCGAGTGAAAAACGAGTGAAAAACGAGTGAAAAGCGAGTGAAAACGAGTAAAAACGAGTGAAAAGCGAGTGAATAGCGAATGAAATGCAAGTGAAAGAGCAAGTGAAAAAGCAAGTGAAAAACTAGTGAAAAAGGAGTAAAAAAGCGAGTGAAACGCGAAAAAAAAGCGAGTGAAATGCGGGTAAAGGAAGAGTGAAAGGCGAATGAAAAACGAGAGAAATGCGAGTGAAATGCGGGTAAAAAGCGAGTAGAATGCGGGTAAAACGCGAGTGAAATGCAAGTGAAAGAGCAAGTGAAAAACTAGTGAAAAGGGAGTAAAAAAGCGAGTGAAAAGCGAATAAAAAGCGAGTGAAATGCGGGTAAAAGGAGAGTGAAAGGCGAATGAAAAACGAGTGAAATGCGAGTGAAATGCGGGTAAAAAGCAAGTAGAATGCGGGTAAAACGCGAGTGAAATGCAAGTGAAAGAGCAAGTGAAAGGCAAGTGAAAGGCGAAAAAAAGGCGAATAAATGGCGAGTGGAAAAGCGAGTGAAAAGCAAGCGAAGAGCGAGTGAAGAGCGAGTGAAGAGCGAGTGGAAAGCGAGTGCAAGGCGAGTGAAAGGCGAGTGAAAGAAAAGTGAAAAACGAGTGAAAAGCAAGTGAAAAACGAGTGAAATGAGAGTGAAATGCAAGTGAAAAACGAGTAAAATGCTAGGGAAAAGCGAGTGAAATGCGAGTAAAAAGCGAGTGAAAAGCGAGTGAGAAGCGAGGTAAGAGCGAGTGCAAATCAAAATAAAACGAGTGAAAAGCAAGAGAAAAGCGATTGAATAGCGAGTGAAAAGCAAGTGAAAAGAGAGTGAAAAGCGAGGTAAAAACGAGTGAATAGCGAGTGAAAAGCGAGTGAAAACCGAGTGAAAACCGAGAAAAATGCAAGAGAAATGCGAGTGAAAAGCGAGTGAAAAGCGAGTGAAAAGCGAGTGAAAACCGAGAAAAATGCAAGAGAAATGCGAGTGAAAAGCGAGTGAAAACCGAGTGAAAAGCGAGTGAAAAACGAGTAAAAAGGGAGTGAAAAACGAGTAAAGAGGGAGTAAAAAGCGAGTGAAATGCAGGTGAAAGTAGAGTAAAAGGAAAATGAAAAACAAGTGAAAAGGCGAATAAAAAACAGAGTGATCCGCCAGTAAAAAGCAAGTGAAAACCGAGTAAAATGCGGGTGAAATCGATTAAAATGCTAAAGAAAACGCAAATGAAAAGCGAGTAAATGCAAATGAAAACGCAAGTGAAAAGAGAGTGAAAAGCGAGTGAAGAGCGAGTGAAAAGCGAGTGAAGAGCGAGTGAAAAGCGAGGAAGAGCGAGTGAAAAGCGAGTGATGGCGAGTGAAAAGCGAGTAAAAAGGGAGTGAAAAGCAAATAAAAAAGAAGTGAAAAATGAGTGAAATGCGAGTGAAATGCAGGTGAAAGGAAAGTGAAAGGCGAGTAAAAACGCGAGTAAAAAAGCGAGTGATCCGCGAGTTAAAAGCAAGTGAAAGGCGAGTGAAATGCAAATGAAAACGCAAGTGAAAAGCAAGAGAAAACCGAAAGAAGACCGAGTGAAGACCGAGTGAAAAGCGAGTGAAGACCCAGTGAAAAGCGAGAGAAATGCGAGTGAAAAGCGAGTGAAAAACGAGTGAAAAGCGAGTTTAAACCGAATGAAAAGCAAGAGAAAAGCGAGTAAAAAGCGAGTGAAAAGCGAGTAAAAAGCGAGTGAAAAGCGAGTGAAAAACGAGTTAAAAGGGAGTGAAAAGCGAGTAAAAAGGGAGTAAAAAGCGAGTGAAAAGCGAGTGATATGCGAGTGATATGCGAGTAAAAGGAGCGTGAAAACGCGAGTGAAAAAGCGAGTAAAAAAGCGAGTAAAAAAGCGAGTGATCCGCGAGTTAAAAGCAATTAAAAGGCGAGTGAAATGCGGGTGAAATGCGGGTAAAAATCGAGTGAAAGACGAAAGAAAACGCAAATGAAAAGCGAGTAAATGCAAATGAAAACGCAAGTGAAAAGCGAGTGAAGAGCAAATGAAATGCGGGTGACGGGAGAGTGAAAGGCGAGTGAAAGGCGATTGAAAACGCGAGTACAAACGCGAGTGAAAACGCGAGTACAAACGCGAGTACAAACGCGAGTGAATTCCAAGTGAAAACACGAGTCAAAACGCGACTGAAAACGCGAGCGAAATCGCGAAAGAAAACGCGAGTGAAAACACGAGTGAAAACGCGACTCAAAACGCGAGTGAAAACGGAAGTGAAATCGCGAGAGAAAACGCGAGTGAAAACGCGAGTGAAAAGCGAGTGAAAAACCAAGTAAAAGCGAGTGAAAACGAGAGTGAGAAGCGAGTGAGGAGCGAGTGAGAATCGAGTGTGAAGCGAGTGAGAAGAGAGTGAGAAGCGAGTGGGAAGCAGGTGAACACCGAGTGAAAACCAAGTAAAAACCGAGTGAAAACCGAGTGAAAACCGAGTGAAAAAGGGAGTGAAAAGCGAGTGATATGCAAGTGAAAGATAAGTGAAAGGCGAGTGAAAAACGAGTAAAAAAGAAAGTGATCCGCCAGTTGAAAGCAAGTGATAGGCGAGTGAAATGCGGGTGAATTGGCGGTGAAATGCGGGTAAAAATCGAGTGAAATGCGAGAGAAAACGCAAATGAAAAGCGAGTAAATTGCAAATGAAAACGCAAGTGAAACGCGAGAGAAAACGCGAGTGAAAACGCTAGTAGAAACGCTATTAAAAACGCGAGTGAAAACGCTAGTGAAAACGCTAGTGAAAACGCGAGTGAAAACATGAGTGAATGCGCGAGTGAATACGCCAGAGAAAACACAAGCGAAAACGCGAGTGAAAACGCGAGTGAAAGCAAGTGAAAAACACGTGAAAAGCGAGTGAAAAGCAAATGAAATGCGGGTGAAGGGAGAGTGAAAGGCGAGTGAAAGGCGAGTCAAAACGCGAGTCAAAATGCGAGTGAAATGCAAGTGAAAAGCGAGTGAGAAGCGAGGTAAGAGCGAGTGAAAAACGAGTGAAAAGCAAATAAAATGCGAGTGAAATGCGGGTAAAAATCGAGTGAAAAACGAGAGAAAACGCAAATAAAAAGCGAATAAAATGCAAATGAAAACGCAAGTAAAAAGAGAGAGAAGAGCGAGTGAATAGCGAGGAAGAGCGTGTGAAAAGCGAGTGAAAAGAGAGTGAAAAGAGAGTGAAAAGCGAGTGAAAAGCGAGTGAAACACGAGTGAAAAGCGAGTTTAAACCGAGTGAAAAGCGAGTGAAAAGCGAGTGAAACACGAGTGAAAAGCGAGTTTAAACCGAGTGAAAAGCGAGTGAAAAGCGAGTAAAAAGCGAGTGAAAAGCGAGTAAAAAGCGAGTGAAAAGCGAGGTAAACGCGACTGAGAACGCGAGTGATATCTCGAGAGAAAACGGGAGTGAAAACGCGAGTCGAGTGAAAGGCGAGTGAAGGCCGAGTGAAAACTAAATGAAATGCGAGTGAAAAGCGAGTGAACAGCAAGTGAAAAGCGAAAGAAATGAGGGTGAAATGCAAGTGAAGAACGAGTGAAATGCGAGGGAAAAGCAAGTAAAAGCGAGTAAAAGCGAGTAAAAGCGAGTAAAAAGCGAGTGAAAAGCAAATGAAAAGTAAGTGAAAAGCAAATCAACAGCGAGTGAAAAGCGAGTGAAAACGCGAGGAAAAACGCAAGTAAAAACGCGAGCGAAAACGCGAGTGAAAGACGAGTGAAAAGCGAGTTAAATGGAAATGAAATGCGGGTAAAAAGCCAAAGAAATGCGAGTGAAATGTGACAAATGCTAGTGAAAACGCGATTGAAAAGCGAGTGTAATGTGAGGGAAAAGCGAGTGAAAAGCGAGTGAAAAGCGAGTGAAAAGCGAGTGAAAAGCGATTGAAAAGCGAGTGAAATGCGGGTGAAGGGAGTGACAGGCGAGTGAAAGGCGAGTACAAACGCGAGTTCAAACGCGAGTACAAACGCGAGTGAAAGCCAAGTGAAAACACGAGTTAAAACGCGACTGAAAATGCAAGTGATATCGCGAGAGAAAACGCGAGTGAAAACGCGAGTGAAAACGCGAGTGAAAATGCGAGTGAAAACGGGACTGAAAACGCGAGTGAAAACGGGACTGAAATCGCGAGAGAAAACGCGAGTGAAATCGCGAGAGAAAACGCGAGAGAAAACGCGAGTGAAAACGCGAGTGAAAACGCGAGTGAAAACGCGATTGAAAACGCGATTGAAAACGCGAGTGAAAATGCGAGTGAAAATGCGAGTGCAAACGGGACTGAAATCGCTAGAGAAAACGCGAGTGAAAACGAGTGTGAGAAGCGAGTGAGAAGCGAGTGAACACCGAGTGAAAACCGAGTGCAAAGCGAGTGAAATCCAAATGAAAAACGAGTAAAAACCGAGTGAAAAGGGAGTAAAATGAGGATAAAAAGCGAGTAAAATGCTAGTGAAAATGCGAGTGAAAAGCAAGTGATTAAGGAGTGAAAACCAAGTAAATAGCGGGTGAATAACAAGTGAATAGGGAGTGAAAAACTAGTAAATAAGGAGTGAAAAGCAAGTGAATAGGGAGTGAAAAGCAAGTGAATAGAGAGTGAAAAGCGAGTGAAATGGGGGTAAAAGCAAATGAAATGCGGGTAAAAAGCAAAAGAAATGCAAGTAAAAAGCAAAAGAAATGCGAGTGAAAACGCATGTGAAAAGCGAGTGAATGGAGAGTAAAATGCAAGTGAAAGAGCAAGTGAAAAAGAGAGTAAAAACGCGAGTGAAAACGCTAGTAGAAACGTTAGTAAAAACGCTAGTAAAAACGCGAGTAAAAACGCTAGTGAAAACGCGAGTGAATACGCGAGAGAAAACACGAGTTAAAACGCGAGTAAAAAACAAAGGAAAAGCGAGTGAAAAGCGAATGAAAAGCGAGTGAAATGCGGGTGAAGGGAAAGTGAATGGCGAGTGAAAACGCGAGTCAAAACGCGAATGAAATGCGAGTGAAATGCGAGTGAGAAGCGAGGTAAGAGCGAGTGAAAAGCAAATGAAATGCGAGTGAAATGCGGGTGAAAATCGAGTGAAAAGCGACAGACAACGCAAATAAAAAGCGAGTAAAATGCAAATGAAAACGCAAGTGAAAAGCGAGTGAAAACCGAGCGAAAACCGAGCAAAAACCGAGCGAAAACCGAGTGAAATCCGAGTGAAAAGCAAATGAAAAAGCGAGTAAAAAAGCGAGTGATCCGCGAATTAAAAGCAAGTGAAAGGCGAGTGAAAGGCGGGTAAAGAACCAGTGAAATGCGAGAGAAAACGCAAATGAAAAGCGAGTAAAATGCTAATGAAAACGCAACTAAAAAGGAAGTGAAATGCGAGTGAAGAGCGAACAAAAACCGAGCGAAAACCGTGTGAAAACCGAGTGAAAAGCGAGTGAAAAGCGAGTGAGAACCGAATGAAAAGCAAGTGAAACGCAAGTGAAACGCATGTGAAAAGCGAGTGAAAACCGAGTGAGAAGCGAGTGAAAAGCGTGTGAAAAGCGAGAGAAAGGCTAATGAAAAGCGAGTGAAAAGCGAGTGGAAACCGAGTGAAAAGCGAGTGAAAACCGAATGAAAAGCGGGTAAAAAGGGAGTGAAAAGCAACTTAAATGCGAGTAAAATGCAGGTGAGAGGAGTGTGAAAAACGAATAAAAACGCGAGTGAAAAAGCGAGTAAAAAAGTGAGTGATCCGCAAATTATAAGCAAGTGAAAGGCGAGTGAAATGCGGGTAAAAATCAAGTGAAATGCAAGAGAAAACGCAAATAAAAAACGAGTAAAATGGAAATGAAAACGCAAGTGAAAAGCGAGTTAAAAGCGAGTGAAGAGCACATGAAAAGAGAGTAAGAAGCGAGTGAAAACCGAGTAAAAAGCGAGTGAAAAACTAGAGAAATGCGAGTGAAAAGCGAGTGAAAAGCGAGTAAAGAGCCACTGAAAAGCGAGTAAAAAAGGAGTGAAAAGCGAGTAAAATGGGAGTGAAAAGCGAGTGAAATGAGAGTAAAATGCAGGTGAAAGGAGACTGAAAAACGTGTGAAAAACGAGTAAAAATGCGAATGATCCGCGAGTCAAAGCAAGTAAAAGGCAAGTAAAATGCGGGTGAAATGCGGGTAAAGATCAAGTGAAATGCGAGTGAAATGCGGGTAAAAAGCAAGTGAAAAGCGAATAAAAAGCGAGTGAAATGCGGGTGAAGAGAGAGTGAAAACCAAGTAAATAGCTAGTGAAAAACAAGTGAATAGGGAGTGAAAAACTAGTGAATAGGGAGTGAAAAGCAAGTGAATAGCGAGTGGAAAGCAAGTGAATAGGGAATAAAAAGCAAGTGAATAGGCAGTGAAAAGCAAGTGAAGAGCGTGTGAAATGCGGGTGAAATGGGGGTAAAAGCAAAAGTAATGCGGGTAAAATGCGTGTAAAAAGCATAAAAAATGCGAGTGATAACGCAAGTGAAAAGCAAGTGAAATGCAAATGAAAAAGCGAGTGAAAACACGAGTTAAAACGGTAGTAGAAACGCTAGTAAAAACGCGAGTGAAAACGCTAGTGAAAACGCGAGTGAAAACGCTAGTGAAAACGCGAGTGAAAACGCTAGTCAAAACGCGAATGAAAACGCGAATGAAAACGCTAGTGAAAACGCGAGTAAAAACCCCAGTTAAAACACGAGGGAATACGCGAGAGAAAAGGCGAGTGAAAACGCGAGTGAAAAACAAATGAAAAGCGAGTAAAATGGGAATGATAAGCGAGTGAAAAGCGAGTAATATGCGAGTGAAAGGCGAGTAAAAAACGAGTGAAAACGCGAGTGAAAAAGCGAGTAAAAAATCGAGTGATCCGCGAGTTAAAAGCAATTGAAAGGCGAGTGAAATGCAGGTGAATTGCGGGTAAAAATCGAGTGAAATGCGAGAAAAAACGCAAATGAAAAGAGAGTAAAATGCAAATGAAAACGCAAGTGAAAAGCGAGTGAAAAGCGAGTGAAAACGCGAGTGAAAAAGCAAGCAAAAAAGCGAGTGATCCGCGAGCTAGAAGCAAGTGAAAGGCGAGTGAATAGCGAGTGAATAGCGAGTGAATAGCGAGTGAATAGCGAGTGAAAAGCGAGTGAAAAGCGAGTGAAAAGCGAGTGAAAAATAAGCGAAAAACGAGTGAAAAGCGAGTGAAATGCGAGTGAAATGCGAGTGAAAAGCGAGTGAAAAGCGAGTAAAATGAGAGTGAAAAGCAAGTAAAAAGCGAGTGAAAACCGAGTGAAAAGCGAGTAAAAAAATGTGAAAAGCGAGTTAAATGCGAGTGAAATGCAGGTGAAAGAAGAGTGAAAAGCGAGTGAAAAACGAGTAAAAAACGTGTGATCCGCAAATTAAAAGCAAGTGAAAGACGAGTGAAATGCGGGTGAAATGCGGGTAAACNGCGAGAGAAAACGCAAATGAAAAGCGAGTAAAATGCTAATGAAAACGCAACTGAAATGGAAGTGAAATGCGAGTGAAGAGCGAACAAAAAGCGAGTGAAGAGCGAGTGAAAAGCGAGGTAAAAGCGAGTGAAAAGCATGTGAAAAGCGAGAGAAAAGTGAAGGAAAAGCGTGTGAAAAGCGAGTGAAAAGGAAGTGAAAGGCTAGTGAAAACCGAGTGAAATGCGAGTGAAAAACAAGTAAATAGGGAGTGAAAAACTAGTGAATAGTAAATGAAAAGCTAGTGAATACGCAGTGAAAAGCAAGTGAAGAGCGAGTGAAATGCGGGTGAATTGGGGGTAAAAGCAAAAGAAATGCGGGTAAAATGCGGGTAAAAAGCAAAAGAAATGCAAGTGAAATGCGGGTAAAAAGCAAGTGAAAAGCGAATGAAAAACGAGTGAAATGAGGGTGAAGAGAGCGTGAAAAGCGAGTGAAAACCAAGTAAATAGCTAGTGAAAAACAAGTGAAAAGGGAGTGAAAAACTAGTAAATAGAAAGTGAAAAGCAAGTAAATAGGGAATAAAAAGCAAGTAAAATAGGCAGTGAAATGCAACTGAAAAGCGCGTGAAATGCAGGTGAAATGGGGGTAAGAGCAAAAGAAATGCGGGTAAAATGCGGGTAAAAAGCAAAAAAAATGCGAGTGATAACGCGAGTGAAAACGCTAGTAGAAACGCTAGTAAAAGCGCGAGTGAAAACACTAGTGAAAACGCGAGTGAAAACGCGAGTGAAAAAGCAAGTAAATAAGCGAGTGATCCGCGAGTTAAAAGCAATTAAAAGGCGAGTGAAATGCAGGTGAATTGCAGGTAAAAATCGAGTAAAATGCGAGAAAAAACGCAAATGAAAAAAAAGTAAAATGCAAATGAAAACGCAAGTGAAAAGCTAGTTAAGAGCAAGTGAATAGCGAGTGAAGAGCAAGTGAAAAACGAGTGAAGAGCGAGTAAAAAGCAAGTGAAAAGCGAGTGAAAAGCGAGTGAAACTCATGTGAAACGCATGTGAAAAGCGAGTGAAAAGCGAGAGAAATGCGAATGAAAAGAGAGTGTAAAGCCAGAGAAATGCGAATAAAAAGCAAGTGAAAAGCGAGTGAAAACCGAGTAAAAAGCGAGTGAAAACCGAATGAAAAGCGAGTGAAAACCGAGTGAAAAGAAAGTAAAAAGAGAGTGAAAAGTGAGTGAAAAGCGAATGAAAAGCGAGCAAAAACCAAGCGAAAACCTAGCGAAAAGCGAGTGAATAACGAGTGAAAAGCGAGTAAAAAGCGAGTGAAAAGCAAGTGAAACGCATGTGAAACGCATGTGAAACGCATGTGAAAAGCGAGTGAAAAATCGAGTAAAAAAGCGGGTGATCCGCAAATTAAAAGCTAGTGAAACGCGAGTGAAATGCGGGTAAAAATCAAGTAAAATGCGAGAGAAAACGCAAATAAAAATCGAGTAAAAACCTAATGAAAACGCAACTGAAAAGGAAGTAAAATGCGAGTGAAGAGCGAACGAAAACCGAGCGAAAACCGTGTGAAAAGCGAGTGAAAAGCGACAGAAATGCCAGTAAAAAGCGAGTGAAAAGCGAGTGAAAATCAAGAGAAACGCATGTGAAAAGCGAGCGAAGAGCGAGTGAAAACCGAGTGAAAACCGAGTGAAAACCGAATGAAAAGCGAGTAAAAAGGGAGTGAAAAGTAAATAAAAAGGGAATGAAAAGCAACTTAAATGCGAGTGAAATGCAGGTGAAAGGAAAGTGAAAAACGAGTGAAAACGCGAGTGAAAAAGCGAGTAAAAAAGCGAGTGATCCGCAAAATAAAAGCAAGTGAAAACGCTAGTGAAAACGCGAGTAAAAACGCTAGTGAAAACGCGAGTGAAAACCTCAGTGAAAACGCGAGTGAATACGCGAGAGAAAACACGAGTGAAAACGCGAGTAAAAAACAAATGAAAAGCGAGTAAAAAGGAAATGAAAAGCGAGTGAAAAGCGAGTGATATGTGAGTGAAAGGAGAGTGAAAGGCGAGTGAAAAACGAGTGAAAACGCGAGTAAAAAAGCAAGTAAAAAAGCAAGTGATCCGCGAGTTAAAAGCAATTGAAAGGCGAGTAAAATGCAGATGAATTTCGAGTAAAAATCGAGTGAAATGCGAGAAAAAACGCAAATGAAAAGAGTAAAATGCAATTTAAAACGCAAGTGAAAAGCGAGTGAAGAACGAGTGAAAAGCGAGTGAAGAGCGAGTGAAAAGCGAGTGAAAAGCGAGTGAAGAGCGAGGGAATAGCG
Source organism: Laupala kohalensis (assembly GCA_002313205.1). Classification (NCBI taxonomy): domain Eukaryota; kingdom Metazoa; phylum Arthropoda; class Insecta; order Orthoptera; family Trigonidiidae; genus Laupala; species Laupala kohalensis. The sequence continues at coordinate 10,913 of NNCF01144373.1, forward strand.
AGTGAAAAGCAAGTGAAATGCAAGTGAAAAGCGAATGAAAAGCGAGTGAAATGCAAGTGAAATGCGAGTAAAAAGCGTGTGAAAACGCGAGTACAAACGCGAGTGAAAGCTAAGTAAAAACACGAGTAAAAACGCGACTGAAAACGCGAGTGAAATCGCGAGTGAAATCGCGAGTGAAAACGCGAGTGAAAACGCGAGTGAAAACGCGAGTGAAAACGCGAGTGAAAACGCGAGTTAAAACGGGAGTGAAANGCGAGTGAGAAGCGAGTGAGAAGCGAGTGAACACCGAGTGAGAAGCGAGTAAACACCGAGTAAACACCGAGTGAACACCGAGTGAAAACCTAGTGAAAACCGAGTGAAAACCGAGTAAAAAACGAGTAAAAACCTAGTAAAAACCGAGTAAAAAGCGAGTAAAATGAGGATAAAAAGCGAGTGAAATTCAAGTGAAAATGCGAGTGAAAAGCAAGTGAATAGGGAGTGAAAACCTAGTGAAAAGCGAGTGAAAAGCGAGTAAAAAGGTACTGAAAAGCAAGTAAAAAGGCAGTGAAAGGCGAGTGAAATGCGAGTGAAATGCAGATGGAAGGAGAGTGACGGGCGTGTGAAAAACTAGTAAAAAACGAGTGATCCGCGAGTTAAAAGCAAGTAAAACGCGAGTGAAATGCGGGTGAAATGCGGGTAAAAATCGAGTGAAATGCGAGTGAAAACGCAAATGAAAAGCGAGTAAAATGCAAATNAAGCGAGGGAAGAGCAAATGAAAAGCAAATGAAAAGCGACGTAAGAGCAAGTGAAAAGCGAGGAAAAAGCGAAGGAAAACCCATTGAAATGCGGGTGAAGGGAGAGTGAAAAGCGAGTGAATAAGGAGTGAAAACCAAGTAAATAGGGAGTGAAAAGCAAGTGAATAGGGAATAAAAAGCAAGTGAATAGGCAGTGAAAAGCAAGTGAATAGGGAATAAAAAGCAAGTGAATAGGCAGTAAAAAGCAAGTGAAGAGCGTGTGAAATGCGGGTGGAATGGGGGTAAAAGCAAAAGAAATGCGGGTAAAATGCGGGTAAAAAGCAAAAGAAATGCGAGTGATAACGCAAGTAAAAAGCGAGTGAATAGCGAGTGAAATGCAAATGAGAAGGCGAGTGAAAACGCGAGTGAAGACGCTAGTAGAAACGCTAGTAAAATCGCGAGTGAAAACGCTAGTGAAAACGCTAGTGAAAACGCGAGTGAAAACGCGAGTGAAAACGCGAGTGAAAACGCGAGTGAAAAACAAGTGAATAGGGAGTGAAAACCTAGTGAAAAGCGAGTGAAAAGCGAGTAAAAAGGGACTGAAAAGCGAGTAAAAAGGCAGTGAAAAGCGAATGAAAAGCGAGTGAAAAACGAGTGAAAAACGAGTGAAAACCAAGTAAATAGCGAGTGAAAAACATGTGAATAGGGAGTGAAAAACTAGTGAATGGGGAGTGAAAAGCAAGTGAATAGCGAGTGAAAAGCAAGTGAATAGCGAATGAAAAGCAAGTGAATAGGCAGTGAAAAGCAAGTGAAGAGCGTGTGAAATGCGGGTGAAATGGGGGTAAGAGCAAAAGTAATGCGGGTAAAATGCGTGTAAAAAGCATAAGAAATGCGAGTGATAACGCAAGTGAAAAGCAAGTGAAATGCAAATAAAAAAGCGAGTGAAAACGCTAGTAGAAACGCTAGTAAAAACGCGAGTGAAAACGCTAGTGAAAACGCGAGTGAAAACGCGAGTGAAAACGCTAGTCAAAACGCGAGTGAAAACGCGAGTGAAAACGCTAGTGAAAACGCGAGTAAAAACCCCGGTTAAAACACGAGTGAATACGCGAGAGAAAACACGAGTGAAAACGCGAGTGAAAAACAAATGAAAAGCGAGTAAAATGGGAATGATAAGCGAGTGAAAAGCGAGTAATATGCGAGTGAAAGGCGAGTAAAAAACGAGTGAAAACGCGAGTGAAAAAGCGAGTAAAAAATCGAGTGATCCGCGAGTTAAAAGCAATTGAAAGGCGAGTGAAATGCAGGTGAATTGCGGGTAAAAATCGAGTGAAATGCGAGAAAAAACGCAAATGAAAAGAGAGTAAAATGCAAATGAAAACGCAAGTGAAAAGCGAGTGAAAAGCGAGTGAAAACGCGAGTGAAGAAGCAAGTAAAAAAGCGAGTGATCCGCGAGTTAGAAGCAAGTGAAAGGCGAGTGAATAGCGAGTGAATAGCGAGTGAATAGCGAGTGAATAGCGAGTGAATAGCGAGTGAAAAGCGAGTGAAAAGCGAGTGAAAAATAAGTGAAAAACGAGTGAAATGCGAGTGAAAAGAGAGTGAAAAGCGAGTAAAATGAGAGTGAAAAGCAAGTAAAAAGCGAGTGAAAACCGAGTGAAAAGCGAGTAAAAAAATGTGAAAAGCGAGTTAAATGCGAGTGAAATGCAGGTGAAAGAAGAGTGAAAAGCGAGTGAAAAACGAGTAAAAAACGAGTGATCCGCAAATTAAAAGCAAGTGAAAGACGAGTGAAATGCGGGTGAAATGCGGGTAAACATCGAGTGAAATGCGAGAGAAAACGCAAATAAAAAGCGAGTAAAATGCTAATGAAAACGCAACTGAAATGGAAGTGAAATGCGAGTGAAGAGCGAACGAAAAGCGAGTGAAGAGCGAGTGAAAAGCGAGGTAAAAGCGAGTGAAAAGCGTGTGAAAAGCGAGAGAAAAGTGAAGGAAAAGCGTGTGAAAAGCGAGTGAAAAGGAAGTGAAAAGCTAGTGAAAACCGAGTGAAATGCGAGTGAAAAACAAGTGAATAGGGAGTGAAAAACTAGTGAACAGGGAGTGAAAAGCAAGTGAATAGTAAATGAAAAGCAAGTGAATACGCAGTGAAAAGCAAATGAAGAGCGAGTGAAATGCGGGTGAATTGGGATAAAAGCAAAAGAAATGCGGGTAAAATGCGGGTAAAAAGCAAAAGAAATGCAAGTGAAATGCGGGTAAAAAGCAAGTGAAAAGCGAATGAAAAACGAGTGAAATGAGGGTGAAGAGAGCGTGAAAAGCGAGTGAAAACCAAGTAAATAGCTAGTGAAAAACAAGTGAAAAGGGAGTGAAAAACTAGTGAATAGAAAGTGAAAAGCAAGTAAATAGGGAATAAAAAGCAAGTAAAATAGGCAGTGAAATGCAAGTTAAAAGCGCGTAAAATGCGGGTGAAATGGGGGTAAAAGCAAAAGAAATGCGGGTAAAATGCGGGTAAAAAGCAAAAAAATGCAAATGATAACGCAAGTGAAATGCGAGTGAATAGCGAGTGAAATGCAAATAAAAAAGCGAGTAAAAACGCGAGTGAAAACGCTAGTAGAAACGCTAGTAAAAACGCGAGTGAAAACACTAGTGAAAACGCGAGTGAAAACGCGAGTGAAAACGCGAGTGAA
>NNCF01144374.1:0-12263 GCA_002313205.1 Laupala kohalensis
GGAAGGAAAAGGTGGAATACGAAATCGCCAACATCTTCTAATGCTCAAAAGTACGATATTTCATTGTTGTGATTTTTTGTAACGTTGCGCAGATGCAAAGTTTTTAGACATTTTTGCGTAATAATGGATTTGGTAAAGATGATTGAAGAGGATAAAATAATAGGTATACCTAAACGCCCACGCACAATATGGGGATTGGTGATTTACTTATATCGTTTTTCATTACAATGAATAACAAGTTTTGTGGTATTTTAGGTGTAATATTTTTAAGGAATAATAATTTATTTTAAGATACAATTTTTTTTAAATTTTGACCTGTCATTCCCGTATAACCTAACATATAAAACTAAATACGACCTTGGTAACTGCCTCGCTTGATTTAAATTTACTGTAAATATTATACTGAATGTCTGACTAATATGTTTATCTTCACAAATGTAACATCCATGTTGCTTCGTAAAAAGTTATATACCCGCAAAGAATGTTTCTAAATGACAATGTTCGTTCCCTGCTCTGGAAATCAATAAATAATACTGAATATCGATACTAACATTATAAATGAGGAGTGAGTTAAGTATGTAGAATATATAAAGTATTTCAATTGTAAAAAAATTCGTCAACGAGGTTTTCATATTATTGATCTCTGATTATTTTTTTAGGTTGCACGATTACTACCAAATTGTTATATCGTGGATAAATATGTCACTAGAAGATGTAATTTATTTGTTCCTTAAGTAGTTTTATATTATTTATAACTCGAGAATTAAACGTTTGTGTTATTAGTTCATATTTGAGACAAACGTTTTCTATATTTATTTAATTCCTTTTCACATATATGAAAAACTTAAGAGAATCGCAAATTATGTGAAATTACTTTCGACAATACACATCATTTGTAGGCAATGAGATTTGATTTCTTTACTTCACTGTATAAATATAAGAAATTATAGGAATATTTATAAGTAATTTGTGATTCGAATTATACCAATTCCATACGATATCTTGCAATTATATTCAAATTCTGTTAAAAACTATATTTTATCACAGTATTACGCAAACGTTTTTTACAGAAACTCTAATATCTTTTACATTGCCTATGAAGACCTTGCGAGACAACGAATCTCGAGATGTCGTTTAAATATAGAGAATGGTAAAGTTTATTGAAGTCAAGAATATACAGAATATTTTTGTTATAGAAGTCCAAAATGTGTATAATAAAAAAATACAAAATATTTCTTTAATAGCGGTGTAATTAAACATTTTATCTCGTTACGATTTACCCGCCGCTCGATGTCTTCCAAATATAGGCGCCGTTTCAAATAGACCTACGATTGGTCGAACGAATCTTCCCCTCTCGAAGGGAAAGCAAGAGGACAAATCCAAAACTGGTCAGAGCGTGGGACTTAGAAAAATAAATGGGTCCTTTTATGTTATCAGTAGTGTACAAGTATGTAAACAAATATGGAAATTAATTATTTTGTCAACTTCACAGAAAAATAATAAATAAATAAACAAACACTATTTTTGTAATATTTATTTTATGTTGACAAAATAATCCATTTTTTAAATTTATTTTTGCATATATTCACCTGACGATGTCTACAATACCGGTCACAAAATTTTGTTCTAAAATAAAAAAACCTTCTTCAAAGGTCGTATAAAATATTGGAATATTACTATAACAGCAGAAGAGAACATTATCAATATCCTAGATGTTGTGTTTCTAGTCAAGTATGAGTTTCATTTTTTCTGGACACTGTATATAAATATTTTTCCCCTCTTGAACGTTTCCTCAAAGGAACTGCAGTATTCATTTCGAAATCTATTTAACATGAAAAAGTGTAGCCTAAGTATGTAAACGTCGTTGTTAATGATCTCTAGAAACAAACCAATACCATAGAACACGATACACAGTACAGAAGTGAGCGAACCGCAGAGCTCGTTAAGTGTCAATTTCACTCATCACTTTTGTGTCCACTGCAACGAGTGCCTTCAGTCGGAAGGTGATCAGGAAGAGCAGTGAGTGTCAAAGAGTACACAGAATAATGTGGACGACTCCTCTACAGAGGCATGTGATGGCGAAATTACTCTTTACCGCATCCCTAACGAGGGGAGTATTGCTTGTTAGGAAGCACGCGTCACAAAAAGTTTCATCCTAGTGATCGATCAGCAAATATGGAGTTTCGTGCGACCAAAGATGTCGTTGAAGGGCCAATCTATAGCTAGTTCAGGACAAATATTTCATTGCGTCAGCTGATTCTTCATTTTTTTAAATAATATATATTTTAATTATATTACTTTATTAGAAGTGTTCAAAATTATAATGTTATTTCACAAAACGTTTTTTTAGTTACCTAAAATTTCAAAATATGTGTTGCTGATAAAAGGTCAAAGTTTACGAATATTTCTATTTCGGCAGTTATTCTCATTAAGAAAATTTATGTTATTTTTATAACCGGAGACTACTTCTTCTGTCTCNGAAATTTGAAGGAGAGAGAATTATATCAAGTTTATATAAATATTTACTTAAACTTTTGTATTCATTTACTTCATTCAAATACGTTTTTAGAAAATAACTAAGTTCTCTAATGACCTAGATGTTGGTGAGCCGAAAGAACAAGGAAAAAGTAAATGTTAAAAATTTCTTTTTATTTTTCACCTTATCTCAAAAAATTACAGTTAAGTTTTTTGCCAATAATTCGGCAATAAATTACAAAACCAGGCTTACTTAAAATCATTTCTTTTTTCTTAGAGAAAAAAATAGTGCTTTTATGTTTCAAAATCTGGAAAGACTGTCTGGTTGTGTATGTCCTTCATAGATCTATAACCGCATTTAATATTTATTTTAGAACATGTAATAATAAGTTTTATAATGACAAATTAATGAAATATATTAAATTGAAACACTCAAGAATACAAAGTAATATAGTATTAGTCACATGTAAGAAACAAAGTATTCTAAATATAATTGCTCAAAGATGTTGTTTAACTACTAATGCATTAGAGTTGGTAGAATAATGTCTAATGAATTTGGATAATCACATATTGGTGCAGTTAGTGATCAATCATCTTCAATTATTTTTTTATAAAAATGTAGTGCATGATGTCATTTGATGTCTTGAACCTGAAACTTTAAGAAAAGTTCTGATATTTTGCTCATCAGAAAGATGATTTTTGGTGTGATAACTATATTTCAAATTTAACATCTCGAACATATTCAGCAAAAATAAAACTAAAGTTTAAAGAATCTTTGCTTTTTTTAGTTTTTTTATCTATATGAATTACATACATTTAAACGGATAGTGTTTTTACTGAATAAAACACAGAATTTTCAACGGTGTTCTTATTTTTGTAATTTTTGTCAAACTAATAGTTGGTTCTGTAAAGTGTGTTGAAAATGTACTTAAGCACGCGTTCCATAAAACGTTTGGTAAATCCCTATTTTTGGTTTTGTGGATTACCAACGTTGTTACAACGAAAACGCACGGAAAGGTTAATAAAACGAATAATTCATTACTGTTTTTGTTTCATGATTATAAACTGACAACATACACTTTCCGAGAATATAGCTATTCATAAAATTAAACTTGATTCAATTTCCAACAATTACCTCATAACGGTTATCTTGCCGGTAATAATTTGCTCCAGGAACAAATTCAAACCCCTAAAGCAACCATTTTTCATGGAACACAAAAACAATTGGGGCAAAACTAACATGAAAATGTTTTAACATTTAGTGNAACCATTTTTCATGTTACACAAAAACAATTGGGGCAAAACTAACATGAAAATGTTTTAACATTTAGTGACACAAAAGAAATAAGGTATCACGAAAGCTCCGGCGGACCTTGCTAAATTGCGAGAAAAGATCATCTTTGCAATGGTATATGTTTGGACATTTCTGTGCGCTTTGGGAGCTGTTATTGTTGTTGTTTTAGAAAATCTAGAAAGCATTTAATTGTGTCGAATTTGTCGGCTTATCTCAGCGAACATCGCACTTTGATGCTACAGCTATAAGTGATATTTGAGGTGAAATTTCTTACTGAACCACTCTATATACGCGAAATACTTAAGTTAGTTTATATTTTATCTCACTCTGTATTACCTACTTATACTTTTATAGTTGTAAAAGAAAACATATCTTCACGAATCTATTATACGTTTATTAGAAATAACACATGAGAAGATTAAGTAACTTAGCTTACAATTATTTGCTTCCTTTACCTGGAATATTGTGCATTGACACAGTTGTATTAAAAGAAGTGTCAATTTTTTACTCGAGATGATATGATATACAAATAGTTGTGAAGTGGTTAAGTTAAGTTTTGTGTCTTTGCATAAATCACTCAGAAACGCTTTTAAGAAACCTCGAAACAAAATAACCTTTTCTAACGCGGTTTTAAGAAATGTGTAAAAAATATGTATGGCGAAGAATGAAATGTCACTTGACTGCTCAATTATTGTCTCATTAAAAAGAATCAAATGTCTCATGTGGGAATAGAAGAGGCTTAACTTACGGTAATATTACTTAATGTAGATCTTAAGATGGGTCATTTTTTAATAAAAATTGGCATGTGACAGAAAAATGAACGACTGCTGTTAACCAAAACACTGTGTCAATATATATTGTTTTTAAAATGTTTCCAAATTTTAAAATAATATAATTTTTTATCTTAATAAACTCATAAACTATGAGTTACTGCGAAAGGTAAATAATAGTTAACGTCCATGAATATCGAATGTATCGTTAATTAAATTTACACTGTCTTCGATATACAATGTTTATCTATCTCCATAGCAGTAATATGTTCATCAATAATTGAGCAGTCAATATTGACATCCTCTAGTATGCAATATAAACAACGTACAGAAAGCGCACAAGCCAGGGGTCCGAGAATGATGTGAAGAGTCAATATTCCTCCAATAGTCAGCCTACCTACCTCCACTGTCAGTAGAAATTTACGTGAGCCAACATGTAATTTCCACCAATCACCGCAGCCCCGTGATTAGTGCCTGAAGCTTTACACTCGAGAGACACCCGATTCAATTCCCAGGGAGGCTATCGTGAGCACGGGCCTTTCACGCCTGTGCATGGAACGTAATTCAACTTTGCCTTTAACATTTCCCGATTCATCAAGAGTTTCACTTGGTCTTGCTGTGTGGGAATGGTTATCCACGATATTTTAATTTGTCCTTAGAGAGTAAAGAATGTGTAATGGGTTTGGGTTAGTAATCTTATCATACAATGAGGGTCAATGAAAATAAATTAGTTAATTAGGATTCAATGCAGTACATAAGCTTATTGAAAATATCATCGGTACAAGAATTTGAATTACAAATGATTCTCAGTACGTGCAAATCACTTTTTTATAGTCTTCTGGTCTTTCTGAGTTCATTAATATTCTCTGTGTAATTTGAGTTGAAATTGTCATTTTNCAAAATAAATTAGTTAATTAGGATTCAATGCAGTACATAAGCTTATTGAAAATATCATCGGTACAAGAATTTGAATTACAAATGATTCTAAGTACGTGCAAATCACTTTTTTATAGTCTTCTGGTCTTTCTGAGTTCATTAATATTCTCTGTGTAATTTGAGTTGAAATTGTCATTTTCGAAATATTTTGTTTGCCATTAATTTTAACAAGACTTCCACTTATAATAATTTAGAAAACCAGTATAAAATATTAGTTCTATGTTTGCAATCAATTGAAAAGAAATAGAAGTAAGTACAATAAACATGAAGTGCTTAATAAAAAGTTTGCGCTGCTATGCATTTGTAGAGCTTATATTAAAAAGTTGCTGTGATTAAATTATTGATTTTGTCACATTACTAGACAATGAGGAATTATTTACTTAATAAATATAATGTCATAGCTGATTATCAACAATAAAGGAAACATATGTATTCTGCGCAGTTCACTTATGACTACTAATGCCATTTATGAGTGGTTGCAAATTGTTCGTTGGGGTCGAAAATGTATCAATAACATCTTCTTCGTGAGATTTAATTTATTTTTTCCGTGTGGTTACTAACGTATTGCGTTTATTGGTTATATAAAACACTCGTTTCGTTAGTAATAATTCAGAAGTCAGTCTTAAAATATCAGTCGTACTCGTTGTGCAATCATCATCAGAGCAACACCACAAACAACGATAATGAACGAGACCTCCTGATTACCATTTCCTATTTTTTCATTCAATGCGATATTAAGATGAGACGTTCTCAAATGATTTTTATATTAGAGTCTTGCATGTAGACTTTTATTAATTGCATTTAAATGATTTAATATTTTCGTATCAAATCTTTCGTATTTAAAGTAAATACACGTAATTTACTTTCTCTGGCGCATCATCAATGGTAATCTTCATTCTTGTGTTCTTCATCGAAGTCAAATAGTCATGATACACATCATCTAGGTTATCAACTACATTTTCATAAACCATAGAGTCGAGAGTAGCGACATGTATAAGGAAATTTTGGATCTTGCTGATACTTGAATTCAATTTGTATTTTTTTTAATGACTGAGAAATAGTACAATGTGAGATCACGATTTAGAAAACATTCTTTGTAATAATTCCTCATTTTTGTCAATTGAATAAATTTGGGAGATCAAGTGGTATTAACAAAACGTTACCTTTCATAAATATAATATAGCGATAGACTCTCCAAAATACGTATATACATGAACCTTTGGACTGAGTAACATGTCAGACTTCAATGAAGTCTGTATGTTCCAACAGAATGAGGAGAAAACTTTTTGACAACGTGGAAGGGATAACAAGAGACAAATGAAAGGCCAGCTTCGCTACATTGCTCGTTCCACTCTACCGATGGTCTCGGAGCCTTGTACCTCCTCGCTCTCGCATATACGACAAAACCGCAGGAAATGGGAGGAAATTATCCCTAAATTTACACGACACAATTTTTTTCAGAAACAAAAAGTGGTCTCCAGTTCCATTTCCTTTTTCTAACAGAACCCAAGATGAGAATTAGTTTTTATACGGTTGTTTAGATCATTGTCTAATAAAATAATTTAATTTTACCCCGAAAGTCTCGTACTAAACGAAAAATTGCTAGATATGTGTAGCTATTTAATTAGCAGGGACCCGCGGAAGTTAAAACGTGCATGCCCGTTACTTACTGTGTTTGAAACAAGAACTAAGCAAATAAAACTATTAACAAAGTGAAGTACATGGAATGTTCAAACATTTTCTGTATTTTAACTGTATTAAAATTGATTTATTTGTGGAATATTGTAATTTGTGCATTTTGATACGTGTTTATTTTACTACACTGTGAGAGTATATTGATTTGTTATTTCTTGTACTACCCCTCAACCACAGCAGTGGTAGAATACAGTAGTGAAAAATATGTTATTGAAAAGTAGTGGCGTAATACTTTTTTACTTTCCAATTATACGGAAAGTATTGTAATCGTCCAAAACTATTCGCGATCTCTTCTGATCTTTCCAAATTGGTTCCAGGGAAGTCCATTTTGAAATTTTTGGGGTGATGTCAAATGTCGTATGAGTGTGTGATGTTAAGAATTTTGTTCTCCGATAACTCACAAACTAATTTATCAATTAAATTCAAACTTGAGAAATAATTTTGAATGCATTGGGAATCGTAACCTATTTCTGGATAGCTCATTCCGACTCAATTTAAATACTCCACTTCCGGTTTCTAATAATTCAAATATCTTTCATAGTAATATTTAACATTTTACACTTTTATTGTACTTTAAATCTTGCGTACTATTTCCGTACATTTGAACACTATTTCCGTACATTTTCGAGATACAGCGTAAATTTATTACCCAAAAATGTATTATTATACGCGTCCCTGGAGATCAGCCTATGGAGCAATTATAAAGAAATCAGTGTGGAAGCAGATTGTATTTGAATTCGCAGATAAGTAATAGATAGAAGCAAATTTTGTAGGATTGTGAGACATAAATATTTTCAAACTGATTGGACTGTTAAATATGTCATCGAGTTCTATAATTATAATAAATTTATCTATTATTTGTATAAATGGTTTTCCGACATGTTATATTTTTATTGCAATATAGCCTGTTTACAGAAACGATATTTTTTTTCTTTCAGAATTATAACTGGAAATGTTAGTGGAGCTCACTCCAGATTTATACTTCTGGATTTGTCCGGTAGAGTGCCAGCAGTTACGGCAAGTACAGAAACGAAAGCTACCGACTCAAGTGAAGATCGTTCCTTTTTCTTCAGCGAGTGATGGATAGTTGACGATACACAGCATGCGACATGGGAATTTGATATATGACATTTGATGGGATTTGAATTCGGCACATTATACATCGAACAGGTATGTTCATGTGTGATTTTTCGCTGAGTGTTCAGATCTCTGCTTAATGAAGATCGTGGAGGTTGGAAACAGTTGTGCATCATTTCACGGTCAAACAGCTGCCTCGCGTATCACCGACTTTCAGCTGACGCGAATACATCGAGACAAAATACGTTTGAACTCTTGATATCCATGAACTTGCGATACTGGAATAGCGCTATGCTAAGTAGGTTTTCCATAAATTCGTTCTTTTTAAATTTTCAAATTTTTGAAATAAAACGTTTTGGTCATATCAAAATATGTTATTGTTTCATTCCTTCTTAAAAGTAAAAAAAAAACAATTTATAAAAACGTAATTTATTGTTCTAGTGATTTGAGCGAAGAAAATACGTGTTTTCTTAAAATAACATTGTTATCTGTATCATAAAATACTTCACTAAAACATTCCAGAACCGAAATAATATTTAAACCTTTCAAAAAAGTTTTAAATCATACACTGTTCTGAAAAGGACTTCAAGGCGCAGATCACTTCTTTGTTTCACAAATTCTAAAGACAAGAAAAATGCATACTATTGTAAAATTGATGTCCTTACCTCACTGAAGTATCAAGCGGTTTTTGTTATTATTTTGTGAAGCACTAATAATCCTAGTTTGATATCACAGTATCGAAAAACGAGATTCTTGATATTCTTCAACTATGACTCGATTAGATTTCAAATAAAAAATATAAAGATAATTAATATTCTTATTTCACTAGTTCACATTTTATTAACCAATTTAAGTTTTGGTCTTTACGTCAATATTTGCGGCTTGCGTTCATGAAAGTAGAGTTCTATAATTTTGTATGAGGTATTGTTAATAATATGTTATCTAATTCTGCTAAAATCGAATGTATTATAAAGGTAATATCCACCATATAGACTAAGAGCAGAACAGACAGAATAAATGGTGAAAGGGAAGTAGTAATACGATAGCTCTTAAACGACTTCGGATTTGTACTCATTGAATGAACATAAAGTTAATAAAATACATGCAAACATTGAATTTTGACATGATGTAGTTTCAAACATGAATAACAATACGATAATATTTATTAACAGTGTAAAAATGCGTTGTTGAAACGATGAAGTAAATTTTCTGCGAATATTAATCGTTGAGACGAGTGATTACACGGAAATGGGGAAATTTACGACACACAAAGGAGTGAGGTCTCTGAACGTTTTCAACAGCTACAACGTGTTTATACAAAACAACTGAGGTTGTTGAGCAATGGAGTAAGTTACATTGGTTTTGGTGGGAACCCACATAGTTGCCAACACATCAATCGTTCCTGTAAGACCATCTTTACCTTGGTAGGCGTGAATTTTAAAAAATGACAAAGGAGTGGAATATGAAATGACAAAGGAGTGATAAAGTGTCGTAAATAAATTATCTGAGTCATTCACATTAAATCTGATGATATTAAATGATCTAATTCATTTGTATCAATATAATGTGCTGGCAAAAAAAAATTGATATGATCCAAACCTAACTGAATAGGGTGTTTTGGTCATATATTTCGCTGTTTCAGTAGAATAACCCACTTTTTATAAATCAGGAATCAAATTTTAAATCGTGGTAAGAAATGTGTAATTAAAATTAAATTTTATTTGAAGAATTTTGGAATCGACACATCACTAGTCATTGTTGGATACAAGTTATGCAATACTAAGAGAACCCAATTATCTTTCTTTGCCTATCATAATATGTCCTAATAAGACTAGGCTGTGCGAAAATAGTTCGCATTCATTTGCTTTATTTACATACTTGGTATTTTCAGCTCTATTTCTAGTAACTATTTGATCGTAGAGTTCATGATTAGAATTTCATAATTCTTCGAGGTAATAATGTGTAAAGAACGAGATAATCAATGTTCACTCTAATTTGTTTACTTTAGATTACGAATTCAAACTTACTAGTGCAAAATAAAATTCGCGAGTGTTTTCTCAAACTACAATTAAAAAGAGAACTCTCTCTATAGATATGTTGAAAAATTGATGAAAAAATTTATAAAAAGCTTTGTGTTAAAGTTCGATAATTTTAATTCGATCAGTAGCAATGAAATATACACACCATTATTTTTATCATTTTATGACATTCATGACATTTATTAACAATTCTAAAAAATTGCTGAGATCATCCTTTCCATATTTTCCTTCAGAAATATGAATCTATCAAGTAACTCGTATAAAATCGGTTTCTTTCATATCGTGGACAATATTTTACATATATTAAATATGAACATGAGGTAAAGAATTTCTCTGAATAATTTAATTTTGATAATGGAGTATATTTTAAAACGTGCTCCACATAGTTCAAACGTGCATTAAAACCCAGTAAGNTTTTAAAACGTGCTCCACATAGTTCAAACGTGCAATAAAACCCAGTAAGCAATACTTATTCACCCTATAATAAATGAACATTTTAAATATTACCTATACTGCATTATCGGAAAGTTCATATAATAGTCCAATAAGATTCAGGTATTCAGGGTTTAGATGATTCAAATAAACTGTTTTAAAATTGGTTTTCTACTTCTTGGGAATTGTTCTCCAAGGTTATACGTTCATTTCGTTATCGTTAACGTTTAAAATTAAATATTACTCTTCGATATTTTGTTCTAATAATTGGACTACAAAAATTGATTATGCATTTAAAATGCTTTTGAGTCCCAGTCACTCTGTCCTCCCCAGATATACCATTGAAGATACCGGATCAAGGTCCAATCTTTGGGGAAATCTCAAACCGAAAGCAGTAGTGATGGGTTGAGGTAAATCACCAACGTGAACTAGTTCATTCTGTCTGTCTCTCCCTCTCTCTCTCTCGCAAAACACCTATTTCGTAAACGCATTCACGTAGTTCATTACTTCAGCATTTCGCGAGGCGTTCACTAAGCGCTCATTTTGCTTGTTCGCATGCTGCTTGAAAAGTAGACAGATGTGCTGACAAATCTTCACGCAGTCTCTTAACTGCAAATATACATAGATATTTGAATGAACGAAATGATTAACGAGTAGTGTAATTGTATGTAATTACTAGTCTTGATTCGTAAGTTAAAACCCATAATGAAAAAAAAACACGTATTAATGTGATCTTCTAGGAAAATAATATTTGGAGCATACGACTTTTTTTGACAAAATTTTTTAAATGTAAAGCTTTGAGAATAAGACTTTTTACTGTATCAAAATTAATTCTATACACTCTACGGAGCTACGCATATCTCGTAAAAGCACTCGCCATTTCCTTATATGACAGGTATATTTTATTTGTAGTCTTCTCTATAAATTACAATTTTTTACTATTTCTAAAATTTGTTAGAATATGCTAAGGAAACAAACAAAAATATACTTATTGAAGCGTACACTTCAGAGAATGTGCTTTGAAATGTTAACTGCACTCTGCGAGTGATCTAAGAACGAACATCGTTCGCGAAGTAGTCCCAACTCACAATGTGACGTTTGCTCTCCTCGCTCGCGACCGCATTCGTGAAGTCTCCTCACGAGCAGTTGGTTCGTGAAGCTTCTTGTGTTTGCGAACTAGTAGTTCATCGTTTGTGAGAGTGTGTTCATAGAACTAGTTTGTTTGCGAACTACCTCTCTCTAGAAAACAGCTTTTAAGCTTAAAATACGATTGTATTGATGAGTTTGTCCACGTTAATCTTCACCGTTTTCTCTCCATAATTTAGTTTAAGAAAATTTTTGTTTTATTTTTTACTCATTCAATATTTATATTGAATTTCACTCTAATCAATATCTTTTTATTTACGTTGAACTAATTGTTTTGTGTGGCGAAAATTATATTGAAATAAAAATTGGTTGAAGAATTTTAATAAAAAATATATTAATTAAATTCAATCGTTTAATCGCGTAATGAAAGTCTTCCTGAACTTCAACCGTCATATTTCG
>NNCF01144377.1:4050-31539 GCA_002313205.1 Laupala kohalensis
GCCTGTTCGGCTTCGCCCTGCGCGCCGCCGATATTCAACGTACTGGTGCTGCCATTACCATAGCCCACCCGAATCACGGTGCCGGACTTCGCCGTTCCGCCGTTGCTGACGGTGAGGATGGCAACGGCGGTATTATTCGAGCTTGAGCTGACGCCGCCCAGATTGATTGCCTCGGTTACGTCCAGCAGTGAGTTGGCGCCATCGACCCGCGTTTCACCGTAGCCATTGCCGGTATAGCCAATACTCATATGTCGTGATGCGGACAATTTGCCGCCATTGGTAATCAACAGCATACCGTTTGCCTGATCGCCTACGAGGGCAAAAGCGGTGGCAACTTCTGAGTTTGCGCCATCAATGGAAGCCACGCCGCTGGCGTTGGCGTAAAATTCGCCGACACGTAATTCAGCAACACCGGTGATTTTGCTGCCGTTATACACATTCAGTATGCCAGTGCCGTTATCTAATCCAACTTGAATGAACGAATTATTCAATTCCCAGGTTGCGCCATTGGTTAATGTCACGGAACCTGTCCCCGCACGGCCAATCTCCGCACCTGTTGATGTCAAGATATCTCGCCCGTCAATGACCATTGATCCTGCGCTGGCGTCACCAACGCGTAATATTCTGAAGTTATTCCAGTAACTCTCTGTATTTTCTGTTTCAGAAAGGGTGAGTGAGTCATTATTATTAACAAGCACAATGCTGTTGCCTCCGGTCGGAGGCGTAACGGATAACAGATTGATATTATCCGCATTCGCTGCGGCGGCTGTTTGTACTGCTAATGCAATAGCAATGGCAAGCAACGATTTTGAATGATACAAGTTTTTAATGTTCATAATGGTCTCTTCCATAAGAGATTACCTGGTGTGTGCACTAACGACGTGTATTGAAAAACAACCCGCGAGTGCATGGTGTTGAACGCGATATAATGAGTGAAAATAAATAATGTTTTTCTAAGGCGTATTTTATTTACATGATCTAGAATAGAAAAATGGTTTTATTGATTAATTATTGGAATGTTTAATAGGTTTTATCTATTTAATATATTGCTTATTTTCTTATATAAGATCTTAACTGTTTTTTGGCGAATAAAATGTCTTATTAAGGTTATTTAAAATAGTAGGAATAGTGCAAATAATTATGCTTATACAATGAGATAAATCAGGTTCAGGATGAGCGTTTTTCATTGTCAAGAGAATGACTAATAAACGAGTTATTTGGCAGGTAATCATTATTTACCTGCGGCGAGGGTAATATTTTAGGAATACTGCAAAAACCTTATACACATTAGTTTGATCTTGATCAGATTACGCGATAGAGATAAGTAAATCCTGGTCACGTTTTACCCATTTTTTGCCACTTTCGCGCAGGTATACAGTAAACGGCAGTCTTTGCTACTATGACTGAAGATCATCCTTTTCTCCTGGGGAACCTGTGAAAAAACAGATATTTCTTTTTGCGCTTGGCGTTGCGTTGGTGGGATGTGACAACAGCGCGGTGCCGCTCTCCTTTACGCCGGAAATGGCCAGCTTTTCTAATGAATTTGATTTTGACCCCTTACGCGGGCCAGTAAAAGACTTCAGCCAGACGTTGCTTAATGAAAAGGGTGAAGTGACGAAGCGTGTCAACGGCACGCTGTCTGAAGAAGGTTGTTTTGACTCGCTGGAGTTGCACGATCTCGAAAATAATACCGGCGTGGCGCTGGTGCTGGACGCGAACTTTTATCGCGATGCCGAAACGCTGGAGAAAAAGGTGCGTTTGCAGGGGAAATGCCAGCTCGCAGAACTGCCGTCGGCGGGCGTTGTCTGGGATACCGATGATAACGGCTTTGTGGTTACGGCGACGGGAAAAGAGATGAAAGTCCAGTATCGCTACGATGCAGAAGGGTATCCGCTCGGCAAAACCACGGTCAGCAAGGACCAGACGTTATCCGTCAGCGCAAAGCCGTCGACCGATCCGCGTAAGAAGCTGGATTATACTGCGGTAAGCCTGCTTAACGATCACCCATTGGGGAACGTTAAGCAGACCTGTGACTATGACCGTCATGCCAATCCCACGGACTGTACGCTGGTGATCGTTGATGAAAGCGTTAAGCCCGCGGTCGAGCACAATTACACGATCAAAAATACCATCGATTACTATTGAGAGGACCGCGCAGCGATTACTGCGCGGTAGGTTTTAACATCGTCGGACCGGGCGAGCGATGCTCTGCCAGGTACTGATGCTGGAAGATACACATCCGGATCGTGTTGCGGTATTCCCCGTTAATAAAGAATTCATGAATCAGCTCGCCTTCGACCATAAAGCCCAGCTTACGGTAGATGTGGATCGCCTTTTCGTTCTCTTTATCAACGATGAGGTACAGCTTATAGAGGTTAAGTACGGTAAATCCGTAGTCCATCGCCAATTTAGCGGCTCGTGAGGCCAGACCCTTTCCCTGATATTCCGGGGAAATAATGATCTGAAATTCAGCCCGACGGTGAACATGGTTGATTTCAACCAGTTCGACCAGCCCGGCTTTTTCACCGTCACATTCCACGACGAAACGACGTTCGCTTTGATCGTGAATGTGCTTATCGTAGAGATCGGACAACTCGACGAACGCTTCGTAAGGCTCTTCAAACCAGTAGCGCATCACGCTGGCGTTGTTGTCGAGCTGATGGACAAAACGTAAATCTTCACGCTCCAGCGGGCGCAGCTTAACACTGAGGGCGCTTGTCATACCAAATCCTTAACGTCTCGTTTAATGCTTTGTATTTACTACGTTGTATCAGGGGGCGACCACGCGACCGGTGCGACGATCCAGGCAGCGCAGGGTGTTCGGTTCCCAGTACGCGTTCAGGTTAGCACTCTGTTCGCAGCTGTCGCGGTTATCAAAGGCGGCATCCGCTTTATCCCACTCTTTTTCCGCGCGTTTGTTCACTTTCTGACGCAGACTGCGCGTGTCATCCCACTGTTCTTTTTGCATGGCTGCCTGTTGACGACTCAGGGCGCTATCGCCTGATTCAATCACCAGTCGGCTGGTCTCAGCCTGCGCGGTCGCGGTGTAGACGACAGCACCCAGCAGCAACATTGCCGTCAGGCACAGGCGTTTGCGAAGCGTAATGTTCATGGCAAGTTCCTTTTATGAGCGACGCAAAAAGCATCATTGGCAGGTAAATTCTACACCATTCCTCGCACACGGCATACCCGGCGGAAGGTTATGGATAAGATCGGGTGATTATGGCGTATCATGCCTGAACCTCAGGTCAATGAACGATTCAGATGCTTAAAACCACGCTGCTATTTTTTGCTACCGCGCTTTGCGAAATCATCGGTTGTTTTCTTCCCTGGCTTTGGCTGAAGCGGGGGGCCACCGTCTGGCTGCTGTTACCCGCAGGCGTTGCGCTGGCGCTGTTCGTCTGGTTGCTGACGCTGCATCCGGCCGCCAGCGGTCGGGTGTATGCCGCGTATGGCGGGGTTTACGTGTGTACCGCACTGATCTGGCTGCGCGTCGTGGATGGGGTAAAACTCAGCCTGTATGACTGGAGCGGTGCGCTCATTGCGCTCTGTGGAATGCTGATCATTGTGGCGGGATGGGGGCGTGGTTAAGCGTCCCTTGCGCATAATGCGTCACGCTATAGTCGTATGACATGTGCCATTTCCCGTGATTACCTCTTTATTCTTTTTTAATTCAATTGATTAAGATGTCCTGCGCGTCTCTGCGCAGGCATCCACTAGACGTATCCCCTGCAAAGTCTTCTTTTATAGCCCGCAATTTTTTGTGATCAAGATAGAAAAACATGTCTCTTATACTTGTATGGTAGTATGTGTATTGCGTAGATTCTCACCATCACCACACAGAACCAGGAAGAAAAAATGAAGATTGTAGGGGCTGAGGTTTTTGTCACCTGTCCGGGACGTAACTTTGTCACACTGAAGATTACGACCGAGGACGGTATCACCGGTCTGGGAGACGCCACGCTGAATGGACGTGAGTTATCCGTCGCGTCTTACCTTAAAGATCATCTTTGCCCGCAGCTGATCGGTCGTGATGCGCACCGCATCGAAGATATCTGGCAGTTCTTTTATAAAGGCGCGTACTGGCGTCGTGGCCCGGTGACCATGTCTGCTATCTCCGCCGTCGACATGGCGCTGTGGGATATCAAAGCCAAAGCCGCCAACATGCCGCTGTATCAACTGCTGGGTGGCGCATCGCGCGAAGGGGTGATGGTCTACTGCCACACCACCGGTCACACCGTTGATGATGTGCTGGAAGACTATGCGCGCCATAAAGAGATGGGCTTCAAAGCCATCCGCGTTCAGTGCGGCGTGCCGGGTATGAAAACCACTTACGGTATGGCGAAGGGAAAAGGGCAGGCCTATGAACCCGCCACCAAAGGACAGTGGCCGGAAGAGCAACTGTGGTCGACAGAAAAGTATCTTGATTTCACGCCGAAGCTGTTCGAGGCGGTGCGCAATAAGTTCGGCTTCAACGAGCATCTGCTGCACGACATGCACCACCGTCTGACGCCAATTGAAGCGGCGCGCTTTGGGAAAAGCATCGAAGATTATCGCCTTTTCTGGATGGAAGATCCGACGCCTGCCGAGAACCAGGAGTGCTTCCGATTGATCCGTCAGCACACGGTAACCCCGATTGCCGTCGGTGAGGTCTTCAACAGCATCTGGGACTGCAAGCAGCTTATAGAAGAACAGCTCATCGATTATATCCGCACCACGATCACCCATGCGGGCGGGATCACCGGCATGCGTCGCATCGCCGACTTCGCCTCGCTCTACCAGGTGCGTACAGGTTCACACGGACCGTCCGATCTTTCTCCGGTTTGTATGGCGGCTGCGCTGCATTTTGACCTGTGGGTACCGAACTTTGGCGTTCAGGAATACATGGGCTATTCCGAACAGATGCTGGAAGTCTTCCCGCACAACTGGACCTTTGACAACGGCTATATGCATCCGGGCGAGAAGCCGGGACTGGGTATCGAGTTCGATGAAAAACTGGCGGCGAAATATCCCTATGACCCCGCCTATCTGCCGGTTGCCCGGCTTGAAGATGGCACCTTGTGGAACTGGTAAGTTAAAATTTATACGACATGGATGTTGTTCACCTCTGAACCAACGAAGGTAATTATTTATGGTTAGTTCCGTTGATATTAAAAATGATGTTGATAGCAAACCTGTAGTTCGTCGCGTCGCTTCTGCTTCAGCGATTGGTACTGCAGCTGAATACTATGACTTTTTTGCTTATGGTACCGCGGCGGTGCTGTTCTTTGGACATCTGTTCTTCCCCAGTGACGATCCGTTAATCAGTACGCTGGCCGCATTTGCTACCTATGCGGTGGGCTTCCTGGCAAGGCCTTTGGGGGGAATTGTCTTTGGTCATATCGGCGATAAAGTGGGGCGTAAAAAAGCGCTGGTAATTACAATACTGATTGTCGGCCTTGGGACATTCTGCATTGGCTTATTGCCAACGTACGAAAAAATCGGTGTCTGGGCGCCCGTTCTGTTGATCTTCATTCGTGTACTCCAGGGCTTTGGTGTTGGTGGCGAACAGGCAGGGGCGGTATTGATGACGGCGGAATATGCCGAACCTAAACGGCGGGGATTCTTTGCCAGTTGGGTACAAATCGGTGCGCCGGTCGGCTTTTTGTTACCGATGGCTCTGTTTGCACTGCTCAATGCCACGTTATCCCCTGAAGCAATGATGGATTACGGCTGGCGTATTCCGTTCCTGCTTAGTCTGCTGCTGGTGATTGTTGGCCTGTTTATTCGCCTGAGAATCGATGAATCACCGGTTTTTGCGCAGATTCGTGAGACGAAAGCGGAAGAGTCTCGTCCACTGATTGAAGTCATCCGCGATTTTCCTGGCATCGTGGTAAAAGGCGTCTGCGCAAAACTGATTGAAGCCTGTACTTTTGCCATGTTCACGGTAATCGTCCTGGCGTACGGCAAAGCCAATAATCTGGATGCCAATATCTTAATGGAAACCATGATTATCGCGGTGGTGATCGAAGTGCTTGCCATACCCATGATGGGCGCGCTCTGCGACAAAATTGGTCGTAAGCCGGTGTATATCATGGGGGCGCTGATTCAGGTCATCATGATTATTCCGTTCTTCCTGGCCATTAATCAGGACAATTTCTGGTTGACGCAACTGGTGATGATTATCGTCATTAGTTTTGGCCATAGCATGTGCTACGCACCACAGGCATCGTTCTTCCCGGAACTCTTCCCGACGCACATTCGTTGCAGCGGCATCGCGTTAATCTGGCAATTGGGTTCACTGATTGGCAGCGGGGTGCTGGGGCTGGTGGCAGTGAAGATTTTGCAGATGACCGGTGGGCATTACTACGGATTAGCAAGTTATGTGATTGTTCTCGGCATCATTTCTGTTATCGGCTTGCTCATGATGCCTGAAACGGCACCTCAGCGACTCAAGCGTGAATACCAGGAGTGGCATAAGCACGATTAAGAGGATTACCCCCTAATGGCTGCATGGATGCAGCCAGCTCTCAGCCCAGGGATCCTGCCCTGGGCGTCAGGCTCAGCATCAGGAACTGCATCCTGTCACATAACTTTCAAATGATGTTATACCAATTAGCAAAATATTAATTCAAATCAAAACATACAACCATACAGGCGTTACTCTGGGACCGTCCTGATTTCATTCAAAGTAGGTCATACAATGCAAAACAAGCTCTTAACGGCAAAAGCGACGCTGCCTGGCTACGATCGCAACCGACTGATCCCGCGTATTGTTCATCTTGGTTTTGGTGCTTTCCACCGTGCGCACCAGGGCGTCTATACCGATATCCTGGCGGCGGAGCACAACAGCGACTGGGGATACTGCGAAGTGAACCTGATCGGCGGCGAGCAGCAGATCGCCGATCTCAAACAGCAGGATAATCTCTATACCGTGGCGGAAATGTCTGCCGATGCCTGGACCGCGAGAGTCGTGGGCGTGGTGAAAAAGGCGCTGCATGCTCAGGTTGACGGGCTGGAGAGCGTGCTGGCGGCAATGTGTGAACCACAGGTTGCGATTGTTTCACTGACGATTACTGAGAAGGGGTATTGCCATTCCCCGGCGACCGGACAGCTGATGCTGGATCACCCGATGATCGCCGCCGATCTGCAAAACCCACATCAACCGAAATCTGCGCCGGGTGTGGTGGTTGAAGCGCTGGCGCGCCGTAAAGCGGCGGGCTTAGCCGCCTTCACCGTGATGTCCTGTGACAACATGCCGGAAAACGGTCATGTGATGCGTAACGTGGTCACCGCCTACGCGCGTGCCGTGGACGCCGAACTGGCCGCGTGGATGGAACAACACGTCACGTTCCCGTCGACGATGGTTGACCGCATTGTTCCGGCCGTCACCGCTGACACACTGGATAAAATTGAAAACCTGACTGGTGTGCGCGATCCGGCAGGCGTAGCCTGCGAGCCATTCCGTCAGTGGGTGATTGAAGATAACTTTGTTGCCGGTCGTCCGCAGTGGGAAAAAGCCGGGGCGGAACTGGTTTCTGACGTGATCCCGTTTGAAGAGATGAAATTGCGGATGCTCAACGGCAGCCACTCATTCCTCGCGTATCTGGGCTATCTCGCCGGGTATCAGCATATCAACGACTGCATGGGTGATGAAAATTATCGTGTGGCTGCCCGCGCATTGATGCTCAATGAGCAGGCGCCCACGCTTAAAGTGCAAGGGGTGGATCTTACTCGTTATGCCGATCTGCTCATCGAACGCTACAGCAACCCGGCGCTGCGTCACCGTACCTGGCAGATTGCGATGGACGGTAGCCAGAAATTACCTCAGCGAATGCTCGATTCTGTGCGCTGGCATCTGGCGCATAATAGTCGTTTTGATTTGCTGGCGCTGGGCGTGGCGGGCTGGATGCGCTACGTCGGCGGCGTGGACGAACAGGGAAATGCCATTGAAGTCAACGATCCGCTTCTGCCGGTGATCCAACAGGCGGTACAAAACAGTGCGGAAGGTGAAAGCCGCGTTGAGGCGCTGCTGGCAATCGAGGCGATTTTTGGTAACGAACTGCCGCAGGTTGCGTTGTTCACGCAGGCCGTGAAAGAAGCGTATCAGACGTTGCTGGCGGAAGGGGCGAAAGCCACCGTGGCAAAATATGCGGCAAAAATGAAGTAACTGCCTCAGGACTGCCGGATAATCAAGGCATTATCCGGCACTCACACCATTAGTTCATGCCGAGACGAATCAATTCTACCGGGGCAAATTTGCCTTCACAGCCTTCCACTTCGACTGTTTTTTCACGACGAATTTGCGCCGCATCCAGGCCGTCGGTCTCAATCGCTTTGATGCGACCGGTATGACCGGTGCCACTGATCATCACGCGGCTGCCTGTGGTGATTGCGTTACGGTTACGATCGTATGTCATCATGGTATTTTCTCCTTTCTAACTTACCGTCAAAGCCCGTGGGCTCAGGTCCCACGTAACGGGCGCTATATAAATACGCTTATCAGTCAGGATTTTTTTTGTTTTTGATCAATCTCACATCTTTTTTGATGTGGACATGCAGGGGAGAAAACGGAGAGACCTCATCTCAGAAGAGATGAGGCAGGGGAATTACTCTTCGCTGAACCAGTCGCTGTTTTCCTGGCGGATCAGCAGGACCGACTCGCCGATTTCTTGCAGATGCTGAGTCATGGCTTTCTCGACGGCATCGGCGTCGTGTTTTTCCAGGGCAGCAAAAATATCGAGATGCTGGCGGAGCAACATTTCCGGCGGAGAGACGTGATCGAGGCTCATATAACGCACACGGTCGATGGTGGCTTTGATATTTTCGATGGTGTCCCAGGCCAGCTGACAGTCCGCAATGGTTGCCAGTTTCTGGTGAAAATTGTCATCCAGCTCGAAGAAATCATTCAGCTGTTTGCGCTCAATCGCAATCCGCTGCTGATTGAGGTTCTGCTCAAGCTGATAGCACTGACTGTCGGTGATTTGGGCTGCGGCCCGCCGCGCCACCGCGCATTCGATAGCCTGACGGACAAAGCAGCCGTTTCGCACCTGCGAAAGGGAGATCTTGTTGACGTAGCTGCCGCGCTGCGGACGGATTTGAATCAAGCCGTTTTCCGCGAGCTTAATAAACGCTTCACGCACCGGTTGACGAGACACATCGAAGCGAACAGACACCTCTTTTTCGGACAGCGGCGTGCCTGGCGCAATAAGGCAGTGCACGATGTCACGGCGAAGAATGCGATAAATCTGCTGATTTACGGGCTGTGTAGGATTGAGTTGCGTTTCGACGGTCATTCGCTCTTACTTTTTAGAAAGTTAACCCACAAATTCTACCACTTTTTTGTCGCGAGCTATACCCGGCCCGTGGGCCGGGAGGCAAAATTAACCGCGATGAACGCTCAGTCCGGCAAAAGACTGCGTCACTGGCATCATTTCTACCGTATTGATGTTTACATGGGCAGGCAGGGTGGCGACCCACCAGACCGCTTCGGTCACATCTTCCGGCGTCAGTGCCGTGGTGTTCTCATAGGTTTTGCCCGCTTTATTGTCATCGCCTTTAAAGCGCACGTTGGAAAACTCGGTACCGCCCACCAGACCCGGCTCGATATCCGTGACGCGAACGGCTGTGCCGTGCAGGTCGGTGCGCAGGTTCAGACTGAACTGACGTACAAACGCCTTGGTCGCGCCATACACGTTGCCGCCGGCATAAGGCCAACTGCCTGCGGTAGAGCCGATGTTGATGATATGACCGCGGTTACGCTCGACCATGCCTGGCAGGACGGCGCGGGTCATGTAAATCAGCCCTTTGTTGTTGGTATCGATCATGGTTTCCCAGTCTTCCACGCTGGCTTTATGCGCAGGTTCCAGACCCAGCGCCAGCCCGGCGTTGTTGACCAGCAGGTCGATGTCACGCCACTCGGCAGGTAAGGATGCCAGCATCTCTTCAATGGCTGCGCGGTTACGCACATCCAGTTGCGCGGTCAGCACGTTATCCCCCAGCGACTCTTTTAACTCTTGCAGGCGTTCCTGGCGACGGCCAGTGGCAATGACTTTATGCCCGTTCTCAACAAAACGACGTGTAATGCATTCACCAAAACCTGCTGTTGCTCCGGTTACTAAAACGATCATCTCACTGTTCCTCAACGCTTTTTACGTTTAACTACCATAGCACGCGATCCGCCCTCGCGGGTAATCCTGGTTTTACAGGATTGCGGTCTTTTACCCTGAAGCCTACTCTATTGAACAAATCGTTTTCAGGAGTGAAAGATGTCGTTAACGAATCCGTTCTTTAGCCACAGCCTGTTACCGTACCAGGCTCCTCGTTTTGATTTGATTAAGACGGAACACTATCGTCCCGCATTTGACGAAGGGATGAAGCAAAAGCGCGCGGACATTGCCGCCATTATTGCCAACAGCGCTGCCCCGGATTTTGCCAATACGGTTCTTGCACTGGAGAAAAGTGGTGAGTTGTTAACCCGCGTCAGCAGCGTCTTCTTCGCCATGACCGCGGCACATACTCATGATGAACTTCAGCGTCTCGATGAGGCGTTTTCTGCCGAGCTCGCGGAACTGGCGAATGATATCTGGCTGAACAGCGCGTTGTTTTCCCGCGTTGATTGCGTCTGGCAACAGCGTGATGCACTGGGGCTCGACGATGAATCCGTGCGTCTGATCGAGGTGACACACCAACGCTTTGTTCTCGCCGGCGCCCAACTGAGCGACGCCGATAAAGCGCAACTCTGTGCGCTCAATACCGAAGCCGCGACGCTCACCAGCCAGTTTAACCAGCGCCTGCTGGCGGCGAATAAATCCGGTGGACTGGTGGTCGATTATGCCCATCAACTGGAGGGACTCAGCGCGGAAGAGATCGCCAGCGCGCGACAGGCGGCGAGCGAAAAAGGGCTAGCCGAGGGATGGTTGATACCACTGCTGAATACCACGCAACAGCCGGCGTTGAGCGCGCTGCGCGATCGCCAGACCCGGGAGAATCTGTTTAACGCCGGGTGGCGTCGTGCTGAAAAAGGCGATGACAATGACACGCGAGCGCTGATTCAGCGGCTGGTAGCCCTTCGCGCCCGCCAGGCGCAACTGCTGGGGTTTGCCGATTATGCATCGTGGAAAATCGCCGATCAGATGGCAAAAACGCCGGAGGCTGCGCTGGCCTTTATGCGTGCGATCGTCCCTGCAGCGTGCCAACGGGCGTTGAGTGAACTGGCCGAGATCCAACAGGTGATTGACGATGAACAGGGCGGGTTTACCGCCCAGGCCTGGGACTGGTCTTTTTATGCCGGGCAGGTGCGGCGTGCGAAATATGCGTTAGATGAATCGCAGCTCAAACCCTATTTCGAACTGAATACCGTTTTGCACGAAGGGGTATTCTGGACCGCCAACCAACTGTTCGGCATCAAATTCATCGAGCGTTTTGATATTCCGGTCTACCATCCGGATGTGCGCGTCTGGGAAATCTTCGATCATAACGGCGTCGGGCTGGCGCTTTTTTACGGTGATTTCTTTGCCCGTGATTCGAAAAGCGGCGGCGCCTGGATGGGCAATTTCGTCGAGCAGTCGACGCTCAACGAAACCCAACCGGTTATTTACAACGTCTGTAATTATCAGAAACCCGCCTCAGGACAGCCCGCGCTGTTACTCTGGGATGATGTCATCACGTTGTTCCATGAGTTCGGCCATACTCTGCACGGACTGTTTGCGTCACAGCGCTATGCGTCGCTGTCGGGAACCAATACGCCGCGTGATTTCGTCGAGTTTCCGTCGCAAATCAACGAACACTGGGCGAGCCATCCAGTGGTATTTGAGCGCTATGCCCGCCACGCGGTCACCGGTGAAAAAATGCCAGAGGCGTTACAGGACAAAATGCGTAAGGCAAGCCTGTTCAATAAAGGCTATGACATGAGCGAACTGCTCAGCGCCGCGCTGCTGGATATGGGCTGGCACAGTCTGTCTGTTGACGAGCCCCCTCAGGACGTTGAAACGTTTGAAAAACAGCGGCTGGCGGCGGAGCAACTCGATCTTCCGGCGGTGCCGCCGCGCTATCGCAGCAGCTATTTTGCCCATATTTTCGGCGGCGGGTACGCGGCGGGCTACTATGCCTATCTCTGGACGCAGATGCTGGCAGATGACGGCTTTCAGTGGTTTGTGGAGCAGGGCGGACTGACGCGTGAGAACGGCCAGCGGTTCCGTGACGCGATTTTGTCACGGGGCAACAGTGAAGATTTAGAACGCCTTTACCCGGCATGGCGGGGGTGTGAGCCGCAGATCGGCCACATGCTCAAACATCGCGGTCTGGCGGGATAACACAATCGCCCCCTCATTATTAGCAACTTGATGTACAATGCGGGCTCCTTTTTCCGGAGTCCGCATTGTACATGTCTGTTTTCCTGCCTTTCTGCGCTGATATCCTTCAGGCGACTTTCTGCTCATGAAAGCGTTCGCGCCACTCCTTCTTTCTTCTGCTCTGCTGCTGACCGGTTGTGGCAACAGCACCTTATCGCAGTTGGATATGCCTGCCGAACAGAGTGCGCAGGCGGTCGTGGGGTACTATGCGCGCGGTATCGATCCGATGATCCGCCAGTATATGCAGGAAAAGCAGGTGAGCGGAATGGTGGTTGCGGTCATTCAACATAACGGCCCGGCTGAGTTTCACAGTTACGGTGTGACCGACAGCCGACATCGTTATCCGATCACCCCGGACACGCTGTTTGCGCTGGGGTCGCTGAGTAAAGGGGTGACGGCTGAAATCACTACTGTGCTGGTGAATCAGGGCGTGCTACAATGGAACGACACGCTGGCGCAGCTTCTGCCGACGAATACGCCGCTGAGCGATGACGCCAGAAAGATTACTCTACTGCAACTGGCGACGCATACCTCCGGTCTGCCCAGACAGCCGATGGATCTGCTGACTCTGGAAAATCTTCTGCGTTATTTCAGTACGGGGGAAAATTTCTATACCCAACTGGATAGCGATACGGTGTTGACTTCTCTTGCCGACTTCACCGCTCCAGAGGCGCGTGTGCCGCACTATTCCAATATCGGTTATGCGCTGCTGGGCTACATTGTGCAGCGTCGTACCGGCGAGTCGATCCCGTCGCTGGCGAATCGTCTGATCTTCCAGCCATTACAGATGAACAACAGCAGTTTTGAGCCCATGACGCTCAACGCTTATCCGTATCGTGCATTAGGCCATGCGGGAGATCAGCCCAAGCTCATTCGACGCGGTGAACTGACGCCAGACTGGACGTTTAACCACAATATGGTCGGGGCGGCGAGTTTATACAGCAGCGCACGCGATCTGGCGGACTATGCGCGAGCGCATTTTGCTCCACAAGACAACGCCGTGCTTGCCCGCGCATTTGCGGACGTCGCCCGTACCCAGTTTTATCGTCAGAAAGAAGCCGCGAATATTGCGTGGGTAACCGATACGTTAGCCGATCGTCAGGTCACTTATCAGGTCGGATATATTGGCGGTTATTCCAGTTATATTGGCTTTGATAAACAGAACCAGAATGCGGTGGTGGTTCTGCAAAATAGTTTTAACTGGAGTAATTATCTGGGGCATACCATTCTCAGTCAGTTAGTGCCGCGGTAAATTAAACCGCTTGTTGACGTTTCCGCGGTAAATAATGCGTGGTGGGGTGCCGTCTTTACAAAACAGACGGTTTATTGACATTAACCTGCACTCGATATGCTAAATTCCCATCAACAAGTTGATTAATGGACTAAAACAGTGACAACCGGAGGTAATATGCAACTGTTCATGCGTAAGAAATTACAGAGAAAACGCTGGAATTCCCGTCCCGAATCGCAGGACTTACAAAATACACGTTCTGCTGAACCGTGGTCTTCCCGTACTGCATGTTGCCAGAGCAAAAAAGAGTGGAAACGAGCAACGCCGGGATCTTAGCGCCTGCCGTTTAACGTTCATTGAGAATCGGCGTGGTAGGGTGTAGGTGATCCATTGTCGCTGCAGGGACTGGCGGGACGGTGGAAAAAGTAAAATACAAATCTATCCATGCAAGCATTCACCGTCGGTTATCCGGCGGTTTTTTTTTGCCCGTCAGACGCAAAAAATGGCCCCTTGTGCAGTGATGCGACAAGGGGCCTTATCGGTTCAGGACTTTCTCCGTTCATTAGTCATCCCATTTGTGGCTGAAATACGCGGCCAGAAATCCAGAAAATAAAATAATTCCCAGAACGGCCATAAAAACGTTCATATTACCCAGCATCGTTGCCTCCATTTAATTGGTAGTGTGTTTCCTCGCTTACCTTAATTTCGGTTGGTGAAAGAGATAATAGCAGCTTTAACCTAAACAAAAGCTGAATTAGGTGATTATTTAGGGATAAAAGTAAATTTCTTTCGATATTGTGAGGGGGACAGACAATATGTGTGTCGAAAATGGTGGCGAAATAACGCTGCGCTGCCAAAACCGGTTTGTTCCGCGATCAATTCCACGCTGAGCGGTGAATTTTCCAGATAATCGCACGCCCGTAATAAACGCTCGTTGAGGATCCAGCGTGCAGGCGTGGTGCCGGTACAGTCGGTAAAACGGCGCAAAAACGTTCGTGGGCTCATCCCGGCGCGTTTGGCCAGCGAGGCGGTATCGTGAGTCATCGTCAGATTCTGGTGCAGAAAATCAAACAGCTGGCCCAGCGTCTGGCTTTCACGCTGCCGGGCAACGGGGCGCAGAAGTTGCTGTGGTTGCGCGCCGTCGCGATGGGGCTGCACCACCAGCCGTCGGGCAACGCTATTGGCAACCTCAAGACCGTAGTCCTCGCGGATCAGGTAAAGACACAGATCGATCCCCGCAGCGCTGCCCGCCGAGGTCAGCAACAGTCCGGCATCATGATAGAGAACGTCGTCAAGTACCTCGATAGCCGGAAAACGCTGCCGGAGCGTGTCCGTATAGCGCCAGTGAGTGGTGGCCTTGCGCCCGTCCAGTAACCCTGTTGCTGCCAGCACAAACACGCCAGAACAGATCGACAACAGACGGCAACCTCGCGCCCATGCGGCACGCAGCGCGGCACACAAGGCTTCGGGTACCGGCGCGTCGCTGCCTCGCCAGCCGGGAACCACAACGATATCGGCCTCAGCCAACAGTTCCAGCCCTCCATCCACCATTAACCGCACGCCGCCGGTCGCGCGAAGTGGACCGGCATCGACCGACGCGACGGCAAAACGATACCAGTCTGCGCCCAGTTCCGGGCGCGGCAGACCAAAGATTTCGACCGCTACGCCAAACTCGAAGGTGCACAGCCCGTCATAGGCGAGTACAACCACAAGCGGGCGCGGCGATTTTGGCATAATCCTGGTGTTTTTTGGCATGGTCGAAGGCGGTACGTCAGCTCAGAGATGGTTAAATTATTGTAAACACAATCGTCCCTGAGGAGAAAGTAGAATGAGTCATGTCACTGAGTTTCCCGCCGCCGCATCCACCGTTGCGGTCAACCATTTCCTGTCGCGTCTGAGTCTGGAAACCGATTGTGCCGATGTCCATGAGAGCATCGGCAATGGAGAACCGGATTTCGTCTTACTCCATGTGGTGGGAAAACCGGATATGTTTGCACGTCGCCATCTTCCGGGGGCGATTCATCTGCCGCACGCCATGATGACCGCCGAACGCATGGCGCAGTGGCCTGTGGATACGCTGTTCGTGGTTTACTGCGCCGGGCCTCACTGTAACGGTGCCGACCGCGCGGCATTAAAGCTCGCCAGACTGGGCATACCGGTGAAGGTAATGATTGGCGGCATCACCGGATGGGAAGATGAAGGGTTCGCGTTTTCCTGTCTTGTGGAGTGAAGATGAATTTTTTTCATCATCCATGAATTTATCTCGTTTGCCTGAGCGACAAGGGCATGTCAATTTGGACGCATAGACATCCAGAAGTCTAAATATTCAAATAATGAACTATCACGTCAGGCAACCTTTGCCTGACGACGAAGGAGATCACATGCAAAGACAACAGGCCCCATTTCGCGCAGAAGTCGTTGGCAGCTTTTTACGCCCCGACGACATCAAAGTTGCTCGTCAGCAGTTTTCACGTGGCGAATTAAGCGCACCACAGCTGCGCGCCATTGAAGACGAAGCCATTCGTCGGGTGGTCGAACAGCAGTGCGCCTGCGGTCTGCATGTGGTGACGGACGGCGAGTTTCGCCGCGCCTGGTGGCATTTTGATTTCTTCGATGGTTTGCAAGGTGTCGAGCGTTATGACTCACAGCAGGGGATTCAGTTTAACGGCGTACAGACCAAAGCGCATGGCGTTCGGGTCACGGGTAAACTGGCGTTCGGCGATCATCCGATGCTGGAAGATTTCCGCTATCTGAAGCGCATCAGCGGTAACGCCCAGCCGAAGATGACGATTCCCAGCCCCAGCGTGCTGCACTTTCGCGGCGGACGTAAAGATATCGATGCGACGGTCTATCCGGACCTGAAGGACTATTTTGACGATCTGGCGACCACCTGGCGCGATGCGATACACGCCTTCTACGCCGCAGGCTGTCGCTATCTGCAGCTGGATGACACGGTGTGGGCTTATCTCTGTTCTGATGCTCAGCGCCAGCAAATTCGCGAACGTGGCGACGACCCTGACGCGCTGGCGCGGATTTATGCCGATGTGATCAACCGGGCGCTGGCGGATAAACCAGCCGACCTGACGGTGGGACTGCACGTATGCCGGGGCAACTTCCGTTCAACCTGGATCTCTGAAGGCGGCTATGAACCGGTTGCGGAGATCCTGTTCGGCAGCGTCAATGTCGATGCTTTCTTCCTGGAGTACGACAACGATCGCTCTGGCGATTTTGCGCCGCTGCGTTTTATCCGTCCAGGCCATCAGCAGGTGGTTCTCGGACTGGTGACCACTAAAAATGGCGAGCTGGAAAACCCGGATGGCGTAAAAGCACGCCTGCAGGAAGCGGCGCAATATGTCGACAAAGCGCAAATTTGTCTCAGCCCGCAGTGCGGCTTTGCCTCAACGGAAGAAGGGAACACGCTCACGGAAGCCCAGCAGTGGAACAAAATCAAACTTATCACCGAAATAGCTCAACAGGTCTGGTAAGTTGCCTCAATAATGCACACCGCGTTGCACATAAATAATGCAACGCGGGTTCATTGTGGAGCATCCCCCGCGCGAAGCCTTGCAGGCCGCGCACGCCAACCCTTTTTCCTCTCTGCCTTCGTCCTGGCATCCTTTTTGCCTTATTCCTCCTGAACTCTTTTTTGCGCCGTGTTGTTTGTCGGTAGCACCAGAACTCACAGCATTTTTATTTTCAGGAGTGAAATTATGCAGCGTCGTACCTTACTCAAAGCGTTTGCCCTTTCGGCCTCGGTGGCCGCGATGGGACTCAGTTTTAGCGTTCAGGCCGCCGATACCATCAAAGTGGGCATTATGCATTCACTGTCCGGCACGATGGCGATTTCCGAAACGCCGCTAAAAGATGTGGCTCTGATGACGATTGATGAGATCAACGCCAAAGGGGGCGTTCTGGGTAAAAAGCTGGAACCGGTGGTGGTTGATCCGGCCTCAAACTGGCCGCTGTTCGCCGAGAAAGCCCGACAGCTATTGAGTCAGGATAAAGTGGCGGTGGTGTTTGGCTGCTGGACCTCTGTGTCGCGTAAGTCAGTATTGCCGGTTTTTGAAGAGCTGAACGGCCTGCTGTTCTACCCCGTCCAGTACGAAGGGGAAGAGATGTCGCCGAACGTCTTCTACACCGGCGCGGCGCCTAACCAGCAGGCGATCCCGGCGGTGGAGTATCTGCTGAGTGAGGATGGGGGAAGTGCTAAACGCTTCTTCCTGCTGGGCACCGACTATGTTTATCCGCGCACCACCAACAAGATCCTGCGTGCGTTCCTGCATTCGAAAGGGATTGCCGATAAAGACATCGAAGAGGTCTACACCCCATTTGGGCACAGTGATTACCAGACCATTGTCGCCAATATCAAAAAATTCTCCGCAGGTGGAAAAACGGCTGTCGTTTCAACCATTAACGGCGATTCTAACGTCCCATTTTATAAAGAGCTGGCAAACCAGGGCCTGAAAGCCACTGATGTTCCGGTGGTCGCGTTCTCGGTTGGTGAAGAAGAACTGCGCGGGATTGATACCAAACCGCTGGTTGGCAACCTTGCCGCCTGGAACTACTTCGAATCGGTCGATAACGCCACCAACCAGAAATTCGTTGCCGATTATCGAGCGTACGCCAAAGCCCATAAGCTGCCGAATGCCGATACCGTGGTGACAAACGATCCGATGGAAGCGACGTACGTGGGTCTGCATATGTGGGCGCAGGCCGTCGAAAAAGCCGGGACGACGGATGTGGATAAAGTCCGGGCGGCAATGGCCGGACAGTCCTTCAAGGCGCCGTCGGGCTTTACGCTGACGATGGATGCCACCAATCACCATCTGCACAAACCGGTGATGATTGGCGAGATTGAAGGCAACGGTCAGTTCAACGTCGTCTGGCAGACCGAAGAACCGGTTCGCGCCCAGCCGTGGAGCCCGTTTATTGCCGGTAATGACAAGAAATCTGAACAGCCGGTGAAAACAGCCAGCAACTAACGATAAGCCCTCCTGCGGGCGCAGGCGGCGAAATGTCCGATGGTATCGGGCCTACACAGAGCAAGGATAAGCCGATGTAGGCCGGATAGGGCGTAAGCCGTCACCCGACGAAAGCGTCGCAAGGTTTGTCAACGTTCTTATCCCTCAAGCGGAGGGGGACTTCTGGAGATCACGACATGAAAGCCATGGGCTTTATTCGCGGATTGTTGCTGGCGTTCGGGCTTCTGCCATGGTTCGTTCAGGCCAGCGATGCCGATGCGTTTGTCGCCGCCAGCCGTACCGGCCAGGCGCAACTGCTCGAACAGTGGGCGGCAACCCCTGACTCCCAGCGTCTGCCGCTGCTGACGGCGCTGAGCCGGGAGGCGCTGCTCACCGACAGCACAAAACAGGCTTTCACCCGTGAGGGGACGCAGGTTGTGGCCCTGGGAACGGCCAGTAGCCCGACGGGAACGTTAAAACCTCTGCGCCTGACCAACCGACTACGCATTCTTGTGGCCGGCGCACTGGCGACGCATCAACTTGTTAGTGACAGTGTCACGAAAAGACTGGCGGCGACCCGTACGCTACAGCGCGACGCACAGCCGTCCATGCTGCCTTTTATCCAACAGCGACTGGCACAGGAAACCGATGCGGAAGTGAAATCACGCCTGACCCGCGTTCTGGCTAACCTGCAGCTGACCAGTCCGTCGGCGGAAGTTCGCCGTCAGGCGATCATGCTGCTGGGCGATTCCAGCGATCCGGAAATGCAGGCACGCCTGCAACCGTTTACCGACACGGCGCATGAACCGGATGCCAGCGTGCGCGCGGCGGCCAGTGACAGCCTGGCGCGTATCCAACAGCGGATGGCGATTGGCGATCTGCTCGGACAGGCGTTTATGGGACTGTCGCTCGGATCGGTGCTGCTGCTGGCGGCGCTCGGTCTGGCGATCACCTACGGCCTGTTGGGGGTGATCAACATGGCGCACGGCGAAATGTTGATGCTTGGGGCCTACTGTACGTGGATGGTGCAACAGGCGATGGCGCAGTTTGTACCGCAGTGGCTGGCCTTTTATCCGCTGGTCGCCTTGCCGGTTGCCTTTATGTTTACTGCTGGCGCGGGAATGATTCTGGAACGCGGGGTGATCCGCCATCTTTACGGACGTCCACTGGAAACGCTGCTGGCGACGTGGGGCATCAGCCTCATGCTTATCCAGCTCGTGCGGATGACTTTCGGGGCACAAAACCTGGAGGTGGCAAATCCGGCGTGGCTGTCGGGTGGCGTACAGGTTTACGCCAGTCTGGTGCTACCGTGGAACCGCATTGTGGTGCTGGGGTTCGCGCTGCTGGTGCTGTTCTTCACCTGGCTGCTGCTGAACAAAACGCGACTGGGTATGCGGGTACGCGCCGTGACCCAGAACCGCAGTATGGCGGCCTGCTGCGGCGTTCCGACCGGGCGTGTGGATATGCTGGCCTTCGGACTGGGTTCAGGTATTGCCGGACTCGGCGGCGTCGCCCTGTCGCAACTGGGTAACGTCGGTCCGGAACTGGGCCAGGGTTATATCATCGACTCCTTCCTGGTGGTGGTGCTGGGCGGCGTTGGCCAACTTGCCGGTAGCGTGGCGGCGGCGTTCGGTCTCGGCGTGTTCAACAAAATCCTCGAACCGCAGATGGGAGCGGTACTCGGGAAGATTGTCATTCTGGTGTTGATCATTCTGTTTATCCAGAAGCGACCCCAGGGATTGTTTGCTCTGAAAGGGAGAGTCACCGAATAATGACGATGCCAATGACCTTAACACTGGCGCGTAAAGCGCCGCGCATCAGTCGGGCGCTGGCGGGGATTATCCTGTTGGTGCTGATGATCCTGCCGTTTCTTGCCTTGCTGCCCGCCGATCATCCGCTGGCGATTTCCGTGTGGACGTTGACGCTGGCCGGGAAAATTCTCTGCTACGCGGTGGTGGCGGTCGCACTGGATCTGGTCTGGGGTTATGCCGGGATGCTGTCGCTGGGGCACGGTCTTTTCTTTGCGCTTGGCGGCTACGCGATGGGGATGTATCTGATGCGTCAGGCCTCCGGTGAAGGGCTGCCCGCGTTTATGTCCTTTCTCTCGTGGAGCGAGTTGCCGTGGTTCTGGTGGGGAACCCAGCATTTTGCGTGGGCAATGGCGCTGGTGGTACTGGTGCCCGGCGGGCTGGCGCTGATCTTTGGCTACTTTGCTTTTCGCTCGAAGATTAAAGGCGTCTACTTTTCGATCATGACTCAGGCGCTGACCTTTGCCGGTATGCTGCTGTTCTTTCGCAATGAGACCGGTTTTGGCGGCAACAACGGGTTTACCGGTTTTACCACGCTTCTGGGGCTGCCGGTCACTGCCACCACCACGCGTATCGGGCTGTTTCTGGCGACGCTATTGCTGCTGGTGCTGGCATTATGGCTGGGGTTTGCGCTGGCGCGCAGTAAGTTTGGCCGGATCCTCACCGCCGTGCGCGACGCAGAAAACCGGCTGATGTTTTGCGGCTATGACCCGAAAGGCTTCAAGCTGCTGGTCTGGACGCTTTCTGCCGTGCTGTGCGGCCTGGCAGGGGCACTGTATGTGCCACAGGTCGGGATTATTAACCCCAGCGAAATGTCGCCCACTAACTCTATCGAAGCCGCCATCTGGGTGGCGCTTGGCGGGCGTGGCTCGCTGATCGGCCCGGTCATTGGCGCGGTGGTCGTGAACGGTGCCAAAAGCCTCTTCACCGTCATCATGCCGGAATACTGGCAGCTGTTTCTGGGGCTGATCTTCATAGGCGTCACGCTGTTTTTACCCCGTGGCGTGATTGGCCTGTTCCGCAAAGGAGACAAATAATGCAGCCGGATGAAGGCCTTTTTACCCGCCAGGTTCCCGGCGATCGCTATCGCCAGCAGACGGACCCGGTGCTGCAACTGGAAAACATCAACGTCAGCTTTGACGGTTTTAAGGCATTAACCAATCTCACGCTGAATATTGGCGTTGGTGAACTGCGTTGTGTCATTGGCCCTAACGGCGCGGGGAAAACCACGTTGATGGATGTGATTACCGGGAAGACGCGTCCGCAAAGCGGTAAGGCGCTGTATGACCAGTCAACCGATCTGACCACGCTGGACCCAATCGCCATTGCCCGCCAGGGTATTGGTCGTAAGTTTCAAAAGCCGACAGTGTTCGAAGCGCTGACGGTGGCAGAAAACCTCGAGCTGGCGATGAAAAACGATAAATCGGTGTGGGCGTCACTGCGCGCACGGTTAAACAGCGAACAGCGCGACCGCATCGATGAGATGCTTGGCTTGCTGCGACTGCGGACAGAAAGAGGGCGTCGTGCCGGAATGTTGTCACACGGTCAGAAGCAGTTTCTCGAGATCGGTATGCTGCTGGTGCAGGAACCGCACCTGCTATTACTGGATGAACCCGCGGCCGGCATGACCGATGCGGAGACGGAATATACGGCAGAACTGTTTCGTACGCTGGCGGGCAAGCATTCGCTGATGGTGGTGGAACATGATATGGGCTTTGTAGAAACCATTGCCGACCATGTCACGGTGCTCCATCAGGGAAGCGTGCTGGCGGAAGGCAGTCTGCGCGAGGTACAGGCCAACGAGCAGGTGATTGACGTCTATCTTGGGCGCTAAGGAGTACAGATGCTACAGGTAAATGAACTGAATCAATACTACGGTGGCAGCCATATTCTGCGCGGCGTTACCTTTGACGCCAGCCCTGGTGAAGTGACCTGCCTGCTGGGACGCAACGGCGTCGGTAAAACCACCTTGCTGAAGTGTCTGATGGGGCTGGTACCGGCGCGTAGCGGAACGGTAACCTGGCAGGAGAAGAACATCACGCATCGCAAGCCGCATCAGCGGGTACAGGCAGGCATCGCGTATGTACCGCAGGGCCGCGAAATTTTCCCGCGACTGACGGTCGAAGAAAACCTGCTGCTGGGGCAGTCACGCTTTTCATCGCGCGAAGCGAAAGCGGTTCCGGAAGAGATCTACACGCTGTTTCCGGTACTGAAAGAGATGAAACAGCGGCGCGGCGGCGATCTCTCCGGTGGTCAGCAGCAGCAACTGGCGATTGGCCGTGCGCTGGCGAGTCGTCCGCAGTTATTGATCCTCGATGAACCGACGGAGGGGATTCAGCCGTCGGTTATCAAAGAGATAGGTCAGGTGATCGCTCAGCTCGCCCGTCGTGGCGATATGGCGATTCTGTTGGTTGAGCAGTTCTACGACTTCGCAGCGGAACTGGCGGATAACTATCTGCTGATGTCGCGCGGTAGCATTATTCAACGCGGACGCGGCGAAAATATGGAATCGGAAGGGGTACGCGGTTTAGTGGCTATCTGACAGACGTGCAGGCCTGCGCCTGCACGACATCGGTTCAGCACAGCGCTGGCTGGCCCCAGGGGCGGACGCGCATGCCTTTAAGCATCAGCGCCCATGCGGCAATAATCGCCACCATCAGGACGATAAACAGCGTCCAGGCGGGGAAAGAGGTCAGAATGACGCCGCTGGCCAGTGGGTTAAACGCCGCCCCCAGCCAGCCCAGCGACTGCGCCGAGAAATAGCTGGCCTTCATGCCCGCAGGAGCGATGTTATCGATCAGCATGTATTCGCCCGGCGCGTAGATCACTTCGCCAAGGGTAAAGATCGCGGCGGATACGCCCCACAGCAAAAGGCTGTTGCCGGAGATCATGAACCCGCCGAGGCCAATGACAAAACAGACGGTGCCAAAACCCAT
The DNA here is from genome assembly GCA_002313205.1 of Laupala kohalensis. NCBI lineage: Eukaryota > Metazoa > Arthropoda > Insecta > Orthoptera > Trigonidiidae > Laupala > Laupala kohalensis. Next base: position 27,319 of record NNCF01144377.1, read on the forward strand.
CAGCGGACGAATGTTTCCCGGCGTCAGTCTGCGCCCCACGGCATACTGCAAGCTGACGACCACCGCGGCGTTGACGGGCAACACCACCGCCACCACTTTCTCGGCGAAATTGCCATCGGCGACGACCATAACGTACTGAGAGAGGCAGGACGCAAACGCCCCGGACACAAACGAGGCCAGAAACGCTGACAGCGTAAACCAGAACAGCGCTTTATCGTGCAGCAGTACCGCTGGCGACCACGCGACGCTGTTTTCGCTATTAACGGCGGCGGCAGAACGCTTGACCATAAACTGGATAAACACCAGTGGAAAGGCGGAGCAGAAGGCGGCGAGCCAGAAGGGTAAGTTGATGCTCTGCATCACCAGCAGCGTGCCGAGCGGCGGGCCAACGGTCCAGCCGATATTCAGAACGGTATAGTTGAGTGAGAAGATTTTTGCCTTCGCGCCGGGCGAGAGATGGTCGGCAAACCAGGCCTTCAGCACGGTAGCAAATACCGAATAAGCGCAGTTGATCAGGGCAAAAAGCAGCACCACCAGCATCACGCTATCAACCAGCGGAATGGCGATAAAGCCAAAAGCAAAGGCGGAAATCGCCAGCAGCATGTAGCGCTTCTTGTCGAATTTGTCCGCCAGAATGCCAAAGCCAAGGCTAAAGACCACGCCGATGGTCAACGCAATGGTCATGGCATAACCGATCAGATCCACGCTCAGGTCGTACTGGCGACTCAGATAAATGGTCATGAAGGGCAGCGTTGCGCCACGACCGATCGTCAGTAACAGTGAGGAGGCGAGTAAAGCGAGGGTGGATCGTCTCAGCGTCTTGTTCATTTCTCTGCCCGACAGTGCGATTCGTCATTTTTGTTTTAGATATGTAAAGAAATAACACGGTAAAATTGTGATGTATAGCGGATAAATGGTTCTATTGTGCACTGCCATCCCTACCAGAATTAATGATCTGTTGCATGCTAATAATTTCCGTTACTTTAACTTGTTTACAAAAATTTAAACTTCGCGGAGCGGTGGTATGACGCGCAAAGACGGGCTGTTGGCATTACTGGTGGTGGTGGTTTGGGGGCTGAATTTTGTCGTCATTAAGGTGGGGCTGCATGCAATGCCACCGCTGATGCTGGCGGGGTTACGCTTTTTACTGGTGGCGTTTCCGGCGATATTTTTTGTTGCGCGTCCGCGTATTCCGCTGCCGCTGCTGCTCGGTTACGGTCTGACAATCAGCTTCGGTCAGTTTGCCTTTCTGTTTTGCGCGATCAAATTTGGCATGCCAGCTGGGCTGGCGTCGCTGGTATTGCAGGCTCAGGCCTTTTTCACCATTGTGCTGGGCGCATTTGCCTTTGGCGAACGTTTGCAGGGCAAACAAATTGCCGGAATTGCGCTCGCCATCTTTGGTGTGCTGGTGCTGATTGAAGGCAGTCTCAACGGACAGCATGTCGGGTTGCTTGGCTTTATGCTGACGCTGGCGGCGGCATTTAGCTGGGCGTGCGGCAATATCTTCAACAAGAAAATAATGGGGCATGCTTCGCGCCCGCCGGTGATGTCGCTGGTGGTCTGGAGCGCGCTGATCCCGATACTGCCGTTCTTTGCGGCGTCGCTGTTCCTCGACGGGGCGACGCAAATCGTGCAAAGCCTGATTGCTATCGATCTGACCACGATCTTATCGCTGGTCTATCTGGCCTTTGTCGCCACGATTGTCGGTTACGGGATCTGGGGTACGCTGCTCGGTCGTTATGAAACCTGGCGCGTCGCGCCGCTTTCTCTGCTGGTGCCGGTGGTGGGTCTGGCCAGCGCGGCGTTGCTGCTCGATGAAACGTTGAGCGCGTTACAGTTGTTTGGCGCCGTGCTGATTATGGCGGGTCTGTACATCAACGTGTTTGGTTTTCGCTTACGCAGAGCGGCGCAGGTGAGGGGATCGTAGGCCGGATAAAGCCTGGCAATTAGTGCAGTGATTGCGCTGCGCTTGTCAGGCTATCGCGATCGGCAAAAAAAAGCCCCGCTTTTCAGCAGGGCAAAACGAATCACAGGCTGTGCCGGTTGTAATAGGGCACGCCCAGTTCGTCGGACTTATCGCTTCCCGCGCCCATGTGGTTAAAATCAAACGGTGACTGCTCCAGAGAGGTGGGGACAATCATCGTGTCACGACTGTTTGTCGTGGTGGGCTGCGCGGATTGCTCCGCAACGCTCTGACCTGAAACAACAAGCAGCAGGACCAGCATTGCAGAAGACAACAGTTTCATGATTTCCTCGATTACGTCGTTTACAGGCGATGGTTAGTTACAATGGTTCAGCGGAAGCAAATACCGTGATTCACCGTGCATATTGGTAATACGGTATTTGTGTGGCGGAACGTCGAAATAGTTTTTGAATGTCCGGGTCAGCGTCTGTTGCGACTCGAAACCGTAACGTTCCGCCAGATATAAAATCGGCTCGTTACTCTCTTTTAATTTTTGCGCTATTTCGGTCATTTTACGGCTGCGGATGTACTGGCCTAATGAATGGCCGGTCTCTTTTTTGAACATCCGTTGCAGGTGCCATTTAGAGTAACCTGAACGCTCAGACACTTTTTCCAGTGAGAGCGGTGATTCCAGGTTATCCTCGATCCAGTCCAAAATGCTATGAATGGTGATAGCGTCAGTATTGCGTCTGGACATCGTCATACCTCTTCTTGTTTTTACGGCAGTACTTTCTTAAGCAAAAGCTCAAGCGTTGCCACTTCGTCCGCCGTTAAGTTTTTTGTTAATTCCTGGTGCAGGTCTTGTCCTACTAATTGATGACATTGCTCACAAATTGCCGCGCCGTGTTCGGTGAGTTTCACCAGCACACCGCGTTTGTCATTCGGGTTAGGCAGTCTGTCAATCCAGCCTTTGCAAACCAGACGATCGAGCATGCGCGTTAAAGCGCCGAGATCGACAGACAGCACTTTTTTCAGTTCAACCGGGGTAATGCAGCCCGCACAACGGATAGAGCAGAGCACCTTAAACTGTGCTGCCGTGATATCCAGCGGTGAGAGATAGTCGTTCAACAGACGATCTTTCTTCTGATTGACCATGTAGATCAAGCGCCCCAGTGGGATGATTTCATTGAATAAGTCACTGGTGCTTTTCACAATGGTTGCCCTGGCAAGTAGTTAGTTACGGCAGATAATATTGCCCAGGCAACTATAAGTCAAACGAATGGATTTACCGATCACACGTTTTGCTAAAAGCGAAAAGACGTGCTCTGCATCACATTTCATTTTGTTAATGATAATTACTGGTTATATCTCTGGTCGATAACGAATGCTTACAGCGCCAGAATGGCTAACTTCATGGTTTTCCACTTATACTTGCCGCTAATACATGAGTGAAACAGGAATGACGGCCAATATGATGGATTTGTTTAAAGCAATAGGGCTGGGGCTGGTGGTGATTCTGCCACTGGCGAATCCGCTGACGACCGTCGCGCTGTTTCTCGGCCTTGCCGGGAATATGAACAGCGCAGAACGCAATCATCAGTCGCTAATGGCTTCGGTTTACGTGTTTGCCATCATGATGGTGGCCTACTATGCAGGCCAACTGGTGATGAATACTTTCGGTATCTCCATTCCGGGTCTGCGTATCGCCGGGGGCTTAATTGTGGCGTTTATCGGTTTCCGCATGCTGTTTCCGCAGCAAAAAGCGCATGAATCGCCGGAGGCGCGGAGCAAGTCGGAAGAGCTGGAAGACGAGCCGACCGCCAATATCGCGTTTGTGCCGCTGGCAATGCCAAGCACGGCGGGGCCAGGAACCATTGCGATGATTATCAGCTCCGCCTCAACAGTGCGTCACGGCACTGATTTTCCGGACTGGGTGATTACCGTCGCGCCGCCGCTCATCTTTGCGCTAGTCGCAGTGATCCTGTGGGGATGTTTACGCAGTTCCGGGGCGATTATGCGTCTGGTAGGCAAGGGCGGCATTGAAGCCATTTCCCGCTTGATGGGCTTTCTGCTGGTTTGTATGGGCGTGCAGTTTATTATTAACGGCGTGCTGGAAATTATTAAAACCTACTGATCAAAAAGCCCGGTCGCGATGACCGGGCTGTCTGTCAGGAATGCTGCGGCTGTTCTTCTAACGAGACCGGCCATTTACGGAAGATAATCACCGACCAGATCAGCGCGGCAAGCGCCGGAACGGCACCTACATAGCCAATGGTTGACATTGACCAGTGCAGACTCACCTGATTTCCCACCAGCGC